>VUQS01006006.1:26745-47877 GCA_015108495.1 Heterochromis multidens
CCTTTGTGTTTGTTTTTTTTTTTTTTTTTTTTTTTTTTTCTTTTTTTTTTTTTTTTTTACAAGCAACTACTTTTCCAGAGAAGCACAATGCAATAGTATTCAGTAAAATGTAATTCAATCAAGACCACTACAGTCTTTCAGAAGATTGAATTTTATCTGTGGTCATTTAGATTTGGCATATAAGCAGAAGCTGGGGTGAAGGTGGGTTTCAAAGTGGCTTGCAAATTATGGTTCAGTGGTGGTAGCACATGAGTAGTCCGTTGGCAGTCCATGGACTGTCCTTCTACCTGCAGAGAGCATCTTTTGTCAGATGGGGGCAGTGTAAAAAATATGTGACACAACCAGTCTGTGGGCTAGGATTGCTTGTGCTGTTGTTGGTCCATCAGCCAGCTGTGGAGAAGCAATTATACAAAGACCTGAAGTGAAACCAAGTGTTAAAAACAATGAAGTGTCCACTGAAGCCACTGTCTATACTGTTTATGCTGTATTTTTTTTTTTTACCTTTGATGGATTTTTTTGTTTTGTTGTTTGTTTTTTTTCATGTTTCTCCCATTACAAGTGATATTTGTACTGGCACTGGTTTCAGAATCAGAATCAGAATACTTTATTAATCCCAGAGGATTGCGGTGGAGCTTTTCTATAATACCTGGCTGAACTAACACTATTCTCAATTTGTACTTTTTTAAAATGACTTGAGTAGTGATACAGTTAGGTCCATAAGTGTTTTGAACAGTTACACAGAGGATTTTAAATCATGTAATCAAGATGTGATTGAAGTATAAACTTTAAGCTTTAATTCAAGGGTTTATCAAAAGTAATAAATTGAATTAACTTTTTAGGAATTACTTCCATTTGCTTCCATCCATCCATCCATCATTTTCTGCTTCTTAACTGTGTCCAGGTCACAGAGGCTCCTGAGGCCACCGTACCCGACACCTTCCACTCCTTGGCTGCACGTAGATATTCTAACCATAAAAATTCAGAACAGAAATGATGACAAAGGGCAGCCCTGGCAGAGTCCACTTATTGCTGGCAATGGGACCCAAGTTGTCACTGCAGATGTACAGAGACCAAGTAGCCCATAATAACAGGCCTGTTACCCCATAGTCCGAAGGACACCCTGAGGGACATGGTCAGACTTTTCCAAGTCCACAAAACAATCTCCCCACTGGAGGCAGGGCGAAATCTCTCTCAAAATATCCTTGAGAGGATAAAGAGCTTGGATAGTGTTCCACTATTAGGACGAAGACTGTATTATTCCAGAATCTGATGTTCAACTAATGGATGGACTTCCCTCTCCATTACTCTGACATAGACCTTACCAGGGAGCCTGAGGATTATGATCTCTCTAAAGTTGGAATACACCCTCTGATTCCCCTTCTTCAAAAAGGGGACTTCCACCCCAGTTTGCCAATCCAAGGGTACTGTCTCCAAGCAACCAAGTCTTCCAAGCAATTTTGCAGATATGTGTCAACCAACATAGCCCCACAATAGCCAGAGCCTTAAGGAACCCAGGGTGAACCTCACCTGCCCCAGGGACCCGGTCACCAGAGAGTTTTTTAACCACTTCTGTGGTTTCAGTCACAGTGATGTGCGAGTCATCCCCCTTGCCCCCAGACTGTCCTTCCTGGATTGAGGAGATCCTCAAATATTCCTTCCAATGCCTGACTATGTCCTCAGTTGAGGTCAGCAGCACTCCAGAAACATGAGAAACTCTTGGGTTGCTTTTGCAGTACCCTTTGGGTCATTATCCATTTGCACTGTGAAGGACTGTCTGATCAGTTTTGCAGCATCTGGTTGAATCTGAGCAGAGTATAGCCCTGTACACTTCCAAATTCATCCAGCTACTTCTATGAGCAGTCACACAATAACATTGCCTCCACCTTGTTTGACAGATGGTGTATTATGCTTCAGATTGTGACCTTTTCCTTTACTTCCTGATACTTTTCTCTTCCCATCATTCTGGTACAAGTTAATCTTGTTTTCATCTGTCCAAAGATATTTTTTTTTTCCAGAACTGTGAAGGCTCTTTTAGATGTTTTCTTGTAAAGTCTTACAGGTTTATTTTGGTTTTTCAACCTAATGATGGCCTCCTTTACTTGCATCAACATCACTTTGGACCTCATATTGAGAATTCCTTTGAACAGCTACCAAATGCAAGTTCAACACATGGGCTCTACTCTAGATCTTTTATCTTAATTTGTCACGAGGGAACAGGCCTCATCTGATCAGGGTCCCCTAACAGTTCCATGCTCTTATTTCAAATCCAGAGGCAACTGCACTTTTGAGGTTGTAGTGCCTAAACTCTGGAACAGCCTTCCTCAGTCTATTAGCTCAGCTGAATCTGTGGTTTGTTTTAAACAACTGCTGAAAACGTATTTTTACAGGTTAGCTTTTCCTTAATCTTCTGTTATTATTAATCTCCTATTATTTTTGGGCCATAGTTAACATCTGCATGTATGGAAGTGTGTATGTTGGAGACCATAGGTTTACTTATCTTTAATGTGTGGTTTTATTCAAACTGTGAAGCACTTTGTAACTGTGCATTTTAAAAAGTGCTATACATATAAAGTTATTATTATTATTATTATTATCTGGTATGAAACTGCTTGTCAGTACAATTACTTTAGAGTCTCTGGAAATGGGGACTATGTATAAAAATGCCTGTAATTCTCAAACACTTCACACAATAATTTTGTTAAAGCTCTTGAATTAAAGCTGAAAGTCTGCACTTCAATGACATCTTGATTGTTGGATATAAAATCCACCATGGTGTACAGGGGCAAAATGACAAAAAATGTGCAGTTGGCCAAAAACTTATGAATCTAACTGTATATGCTATACCTGGGGGTGAGGGGCTTCGTAGAAATGCCATCATATGACTGATAAATAGATTCTAATGGTCTTTTTTTGCACTAAATCCTGAAGAGAGAAATATAAACCCAATAACAACATCAATGCTTCAGATTTTATTTATTTATATTAGAAACTGATAAACGCTGTGTGGTGTCAGTTTGATCTGTGACAGTCAAAACTCAAAACTTTCTCTTGTAAAAAATGCAATAAGCAATTCATTCAAATGCCAGGAAGTCACAGTAACAGAAACTTGCCTGCAAATTTGCCTGTAGCAGGAAAGTTACTAATTTGTTTTTTTTTTAATGTGTATAGAAACATTTTCAAAAACAATTGGAAAAACCTGTGGTAGGCTCATTACATTGTCATTACATTGAAACTGTGTTTTAAATTTAGCTAGAATAATTTAGATGTACTTCTGCATATGGTTAGGTTTTAGCCACAGAAGGACATTTGGTTTAGACTAAGTGAAGATTGTAGTTTCAGTTTAATGTGTTCTATCATAGTATTATTGTTACTTATCATGGCCTATGACTGCCAAAAAATACCAATAAAGTTTAGTTCTTTAATTCTTAGAACCAGGACTATTTCAAAAGCAGATATTCAATCGAAAACAGTAAAACAGTCTACATTAATAATGAACACTTACTGCAATGCTCATTTCGTTTATCAAAAATGTATTTCAAAGAGCACCTTGTTCATAAAAGCTAAATGCTGTTGTAAATTAGTAGCACTGAGTTGTGACCTTTGCAAACTATTTCAAGCTCCTATTAGATATCCTTTCAGTGCTTTTAATCAAGTTTATTTATCAAACACATTTTAGCTTGGCTTATTCCATTACACAAGCACTACTTCTTTCCTGAAGACAAAGTATACTATGAGCAGGAACAGTCGTTACAACCAAGTAATTTAAACAACGTTTAAAGAAGCTGTGGAACCTAAATTGGCTATGTGGAAAACTCAAAATACCTTAGCATGACTCAAAGTAGAGACATCCTTGAGGGCAACAATTTAAACCCAACAGTGGTCCTACACTGCTCATTTGAGCAATGATGATTTGGGGATAGGTCACAAAGAAGATTCCTCAAGGAACCTGGGGAACCTGTGACCTCTACTTGTGTCCTAATGTGGTCCCCCAGGGCCCCGTGAAGTAGAGGGGCCACAGTAATCGGCTGGACCCCACTGTGTGTGAGCACAGCTGCACCACAGTAGGGTCAAAAAGAAGGACAGGCAGAACTAGTGGTCTACAGGGCAAAGGAGAATGTGCCGGTGAGTGCCAAGGCTCTCATGGTGTTTTTAGGTCATGCTAATTGCCATGGATTTACAGCGTGAGTTCAGTTAGCCATAGTTCTCCTGAGGAGGATGGGGGGTTGAGGAGGTGGTGGTACAGGTGTGGACCTTTAATTAAATACCACTGCAAAGGTTAATGCACAGAACCAAGAACTGCAGTCACTGTTAAGTGGAGGACATTTAAACAGGGCCAAGAATATGCCACACACTGCGAGTGTGTGTTAGTGTATTTGTGTGTGTGTGTGTGTGCATGAAGAGGAGAAGGTGAAAATTTTAAAAAAGAGTGAAATTCAATCAATTCTCCTTCAGAGGTGCTGGAATCTGAGTAGATATTGCCTTGTAATGAAAAATGACAGTCTTTGCACAGAAATAAGACCAAATCTATTAAGGGTTAGTAGTTGATGAAAAATGCAGTGCAGTAAAAATAAACGCTACACTCTCTACAACATCATCAACTAATTTCATCCTCTGTTAAGTGTGGCATCTGCAAGATTTCACAAAGTATATTGAAAGAAAAAGAAGCTATATTAGGAGGTATTGTCACCCCATGAATAACCTTAAACAATATGTGTGTGCATGTATGTGTGTGTGTGTGTGTGTGTGTGCTGAACGATGGAGGAGGGGTGCGTGTGTGTGACCCTTGATAATTAGTACCATCTGCCATATTAGAACACCTCTGGAGAGACAGGTGAGCTTCACAAATGCAAGACGGACAATTTGACATGAATTTCCCTGCTACCGAGACAACAAAGACAGTGCTGGTTAAACACACAGAAATTGACAAATTGGCTCAATGAGACAGGAAACTGTCTAAATGAGAGACTAACTATGCTCAACAGAAGGCTCGAATACTATTTGCTATTGTAATAATGTCTTCTTCTCCACACCTAAAAGATGTTGTGATGCAGGTATGCAGTTGAAATACACAGTCCAGCTATCGGTGGAATGTGTTCAACAAATAAATATAAATGAATAAATTAAACATGTCTGCCCCTATTACAATTTTGGCTTAAGATCAGCTGCAGAATTAACACTCATACACATAAATGGCTACATACATGCATAACTTGTTCCTCAGACTCACCATCAGGGAACTGCAGACTGGAAAAAAGAGCTTAGGGATCATTTCAGCACAACAAAGATATTCACAAAGCCAAAGAATACACACAGTCCAAACCACGAATTCAAATATGTCCTCCTGAGAGAGAGAGAACACCTTTCATCCACCCTTTCATCTCCAAACTCAAATTAGTCAAAACACATAAGAGTGAGCTTGTGTAAAAACCAAAAAAAAAAAAAAATCAATGCAAACTGCTCATCATGGTGTTGAATCTTTGCAGCCAGTGTGCCACTATGTATTATGAACTGGTGAACCCATGGAGAATGGCCAGGCAGTGGTTTGGGTTACTCTAAACCTACCCAAGCATGCTATTAGGTCCTGACTCAAAGCACTAATTGGGTATTCATGTGGCGTTTTGTTTGTTTATCACTGTGTTACCACTGCAAGCCTTCGTTCAGCTCATCTCATTTTCATCCACAACATGAAAGCTGGAGACAGTGGAATTTTTGCACTGTATTTCTGCCATAGAGCATAATCTCGGTTAACACAAGACGGTCCCAGTCGTCTTTTGCTCTGAATTACCTCCTGCAGTGGTTTTGTTGTTCCCCCTCACCCCCCATCCCTGCATGTTTTTTAAATAATTCATTCAGCCTTTTAAAATTCTCCCATTATATATACCTTTTTGCATGCAGATGGGTGAGGTGGAAGATGGCAAATATGCTTATGGGTCTTATTTAATGAGTAGGTGGCAGTGGTGGGCATGATGCATGGTTACATGGTGCATGGTGAAGAAAATGAATATAATGACTTGAATTATAATCTACATGGGTCCCCTTGAGTCACCACAATTCGAATGCTCAAGTAATACCACACTGGGTAAGCTACATCACTATATCCATTTGCAGTTTTTTTTTTTTACATTTTAACCACATATCCTTTGCCTGTCGTAAGAACATACGTGTTCGTGACCTTTTTCCCTTCTGATCCACACTCCAGAAAACCTTGGCCATTTTTTGACCATGCACTCCTGTGACCCTAAAAACTATACTGACATATGACATCCCACACTGCACCTCCCATTTGTCTCATTTCATTCAGTTTATTGGTCCTTCTCTTTCCACTGTTCCTTTTTTTTTTTTTAACCAAAGCCATGTTTCTCAACTGTTTCCAGGGTTTTGAGTTTGGGGTATGTCTAAGCTGCTGTCTGGCTGAGAGCTGAATCTTGCCTCATTCAGACTCACAGCTTGTGCTTGCCTCTATACTCCTCCTCCACCTCCTCCTTTGCCTCCAACTTCTCCTCCTCAGCTTCCATGTTGTGGCTGCTGCAAGAGGCTTTTGGGAGAGGACCAATCCCAGCAACCACTGCCACCATTTTCACAACTACCAAATAGGATGTCCATCTTACGTTGTGCACATGTCAAATAATGACTTCTATTATAATTGTAAAAATGGATACCTCTTATATTCAGTCTTGACCAGTGAAGCTACAGCTGTTGCAAATGCCAGAATTCATTGGCCATTTCAATTAAGAAGAGATTTCCTCATCAAGTAACTTTGGAGAGGCAGGTGCCTAAAGTTATAAACTTTTCTGACACAATCAGGATCACATTTGATTTAGGTCACTTTTTCAATTGACAAGAGACCAACTGATGTACAAAAAAAGTAGTGAAATTGCTAAAGAGCCTTTTTCATATAAACACTATACGGCACTGATTGCTAATCTGTGTATTACTGAAACGAGCTACTGTTGTAATTTAACTTTTTTAGTTTCCACTGCAGACAATCTCGATTTTCTTTGAGTCACCTATTTTTTGTTTTTTGAGTTGAGAATCATATCAATGGCTTCCAAAAAATAGGGCTGTCACAATATCATATTTTCACTACACACTTATCCTATCCAAAAGAATTCATAACAATATCTAGTGAAATCAGTCAAAGCACCCTCCTTAACCATCTGAGGTGTAAAACTCCTCACCCCTAAAGTCTTGATTATACTTTCTGTGTCTGCGAGTCTGCTAGGGTCCGCTCAGGTCCAAGATACATACAGTAAATCAGACGTTGCGCACAAGATTCCATGCGGATGTCCGTGTGCCTGCCTGATTTTTGTTACAGCAACAGACTTGTCCACAAAGAATTTACATTACAATACAACAACTACGCATGCGTCCCAAGTGACAGACTACAAATATAACAGGAATGACTATTTGGCCATTGGGTCTCCAGGTGTTTTTGTCCATGTCCATAACAGAGTATAGTCAAGGACTAACCCTTATCCTGTGCTCACAGAGTATGGGATTTTGGGGGTTTGAAAACTGTTCTCCCAAATCTTGGCAATCAAGGAATAAAAAATATTCTAACACACAAAAAAATATTTGTTTTTCTCCAAAACATAGGGTTAGGGCCCAGGGTTTCATGATGACGATGAGTTTGATCTCACAGTGTCAAGGCAAAAATAGAGCACCAAACTGCAGTGACTCGGTCACATCACCCACACACCTTGGAGTCAAAGCAGAGCGCACAGTGGCACTTTCGAATTGAGCAGTTAGCATCAGCTAATCCTGCTGTTCTATTTGCCTTGGAAGTCAGATGTTGGAGCTGGGAGTGACATTACTCCTCAGTTGAGCTCTTTCTAGTAGTAAAGTCAGAAAAGCAAAAACAGGAATTGTTTTGCTCATTAGCAAGGTAGAGGCAGTCATGCATCACTAGCAAAATAATTCAATGTTTGTTTTTTTGTGACTAGAAACACTGCTGCAGCACGGTCATGGATAGACCCTGATCAGTGCTCTGTATGTGGCTTATTTAGCCAGTCACGAATAAAAACCAGATTATAAATGGATGTGCAGATTACAACTTTTACAGTTTTACTAATGTTTACGGGCGCTTCCGCCATCTTGGATTGTGAAGAAGGGGTTGATGGGACTGCCCCGACTTTCAGAGTTGGAAGTCTGACTTGAGGGCTCATTCCAGTTGAAAATTCCAACTGATAACTCAGGAATTCCAACTTAATTCCAACCATAAAGCCAGGAGAAAGCAAATAGCCACTCCACAAACACATGGCGCACACAGGAGAGCCACCTCAACAGAACAAGACTCAGCTGTACACCTGCATTTTAAAGGAGAAAGGACACTTTTTCGAGGATGCCAATGTTCACATTTGGGATCAAGAAGACAGATGGTTTGAACGAGGAGCAAAGGAGGCCATCTATGTCCACTGTGAGCAACCATCATTCAACACAGGGTGCAGTTTATGACTCCAGCTATGAGCCACCTACAATGCAGTCTTGAGATCCCTTCCCAGGCGCTTCAACCCCCACTCACATTTTGACTCAGGTGACCTCAGTAGGTCACATGACTGGGGTGGGGCAAGGTCTCACAGTAGTTTCAATCTTAACCCCCAATAATGGTAATGACCCATTCCTTTTTTCACACCTTGGCTCATATGATGACTCACATGTTCAGTAGTGGGTTAACAACCTTCAGGACCACCTCCAAAGGGGAGGTGTATTTAACTAGTGGGGGCTGCCCCACTAGTTAAATACCTGGGACTGTCCACCATTTGTTTTTAGAACTAAAGAAGCCTCTTGGATGAGAGGTGAAACATCTTCACAAACCTGAAGTCCAGTTGCCTTCTTTTTTCAAGCTCTCAAGACTACCATGACCTGGATGACTGAGAACCTACACAGACACCATAAAGCCTGGATTATACTTTAGGCATCCGCGAATCTGACAGGGTCCACTCAGGTTCGAGTGATGTAAATTTCGTCATCAGACAGTGAGCACAAATGTCTGTTTGGACATTTGCGGTGCCTCCCTGTGTCTTTATGACCGTGCAGATTTGTTCACAGAGAATTTACAATACAATGCACCAACTACAACAGGAATGACTACTTGGCCGTCAGGTCTCCAGCTCTCCGTGTCCATGTATGCAACAGATCACAATCAAGGCTTTAGAGCACTTGGAAAGCGGAGAAAAGAAAAAGAGCAGCAGTAAGTGCAGAGAGCAAATTAGTCACTTAATAATTAAATCCTCAACAGTTCACCTGTCTCCAGTGCTTCGTGTTTCAGCCTACCTGCACTTGCGTGAGTGACTAAATCTAACTTAGCAAATTTGTTGTGGGTAGTAAGTCTTTCCCAGTGTGTGAGAGAGAACTTACGGCAGCCACAGAATACTAAATGCAGTTTCCAGTAGTCAGCTTATACTTTAATCAGCCATGAAGTGTGTACATACGCTAAGGCTCCAGTATAGTAGTCATTAAAATGAATGAGCCTCCGATAAACTGAAAAGTGAGTCTGTAACCTAACTGACCAAGGTACGTTTGCATATTTTTAACATGATATCAAATTTTCATTTTAAATTGCCATGGTTATTGTCCATGGCTACCTGTTTTTTGCAGCACCTTTAAGCAGAGTAGAGAAAAATTTTAATGTCCCCTTGGGCTTTATGTAAATCGGTTAGCATTTCAACATGCTGATGTCCTGTCTTAAAACACCTTGGTCACTTTTACATCAAAGTCATAACATCAGTCTCACTAGGCTGGACCTTGTAACATTTCCATATCAATTTCAAGTAGAGTTGTACAAGTCTCAGTTTAGTGCTGTGAGAAAAATGCAATGTCTTGCACACTGTCAGACAATGTAATAGTACAGGCAGCTTAATTTGTTCTCTAATAACTTTGTATCATGATATTGATGCAAATATATGAACAAATTAAATGAGAGAAGAGGGGGTGAGTATCCCCGGGTCTCAAGACGATCATTAATTAAGGCTTCAACAGCCAGTTCTAAAACCCATCAGTGATGCAGACTGCAAGAACAGAAAGCAGTCCTCTTCCTTGCAATTATGATAGTTTCTTTTTCTTTTCTTTTTTAACTCTCCCCCTGTGTCTCTACTCCCAGCTCTCTCTTGCACACTAAGTGCCAGAAATTACGCGTGCATCTGGATTCTGTAAAAATGCTGCTATGTCGAAATGAAGCCATAAAGAACATATATGTCACCTTCTTCTGAATGACAACGTTATGTTGTTTTACTGCAGTTCAAGATCTGTGCCTGCAAACAGAAAACGAACAACTTTTGGTGAAGAACATGAGCTCATTCTTTTTCACTCACTTAGCCGCCTTGCTTCACATCAAACACTTGGGTTGCTACTACCTGCTTGCACAAATTACTGTCATGGCTGATTTCCTATTTTGAGTTTTTCCCCCTAGAATTGAATTCAGTGTAGTTAAGCACACTTAAGCAACACAGTCTTGCAAAAAAAAAAAAGAAAGACTGTGATCTCACATATGCCACAAAACACTAGAAAAAAAACCCTTGTCATTGATAAGTGTGAAAGCAATGTGTTTTACTACATCTAAAAAGAACGAGGGGAGCCTTTTAATGGTCACACGCTCATCTCCTCTCCACACTAATCTCAACTGCTGTTTCCTCCCAATTAACAGAGTTTGTGGTTCCTCTCATCATTTCCTCCCCTGATGGATCAGTTTATTTCTGAAGGAAAGTCAGCTGCTTTTTCCACTGACATCAATGCGAGTATATTTACTGCACCAGAAAATGTCTGTTGGTCATTGTAGCTCCTCCCAGCTGCTAACATTGTTTATACATGCAGATTGAAGAAGCAACATTTAGATGCTGCTCTGCACTGGCACCCTGGGCAGATTGGTATAATTAAATGATTTGACTAAAAGGGATGCAGTGAATATCCCAACACAGGGTCAGGTCAGCATTGCTTGCAAATTAAAGCCAGGGGCCAAAGAGGGTAAACACTAATTTATCTGAAGTGGCAAAGCAGAAGAATGCATTCTCGGCTTAGTCTATGTTTAATTGTCTGTGCTTAAGAAATTCATTTTGGTATTCTGTGGAAGAACTTGATCTGATCTGTTTCTGCAAATATATTTTGTTTTTCCAGTAGTGTTCAGTAGTATAGATCTGTTTTGGGGGTGGCTCCATATTGCAGTGGTTAACACATTTGCCTAACAAGTGAAAGATCCCTGGTTCGAGACCCCCAAGGAGACACAGATCCCTGGGATCAGTCAATTCATCCTGAAGAGCATAATGCAGGGAGAGAGAACACCTCCACGTCATATATGGAAAGGCACAGTATCAGACATAGCATGAAAGTGGGAGTTGAGGGTGGAGGTGGGTTGCAAAGCAGCTTGCACTGGTGCAGCAATTGTAGGATTACACTTTAAGGGCCTAAACTAGGTCAGCATGATAAAATGTTGGGAATAAAATGCAATGAGCAAGCTCCCTCCTAAAGATCTGGGGAAGGCCCAAGGTAGCGACACCAGAAGATTATGATATGAAAAAAGCATGTCTCTGTATTCTCTCTTCCATTTCATGCACATATTAAGCTATGCAAATGGAAATAAACATGGCAATTACAATTTACAAAACAAATGACACATGCATACTCTCCTCACAGCTGTATATGCACGCTAACACAAACAATATTTACCTGCAGCATGTGGTGCTAAAACTCAGGCTAATTAAGAGACAGTAAACAGCAGGGGGTATATCCCATGAAACCTATCCCCAACAGCAGCAGCATATAGTATAGAATCTGTATGTGCCATGGGCACTGTTGTGCTCCTTAGTGTTTCTTTGGTTCTTCTCTTGCATTTTCCTTTCTCCAGTGCTTCTGTTCTCTCTCCTCATTTTTCACTTTGTACGCCGTCGATTGCTCCTGTCCTCACATCTTATGCCTTAAACATGGTTGTGCATTGGCAGAGTCTATGGACAGCTTTGCAGACCATCGTCTGTTGTAGCTGTTTACTGTCACCAGGGGGCAGTGTCAAAAACAACAGCTCTGTGGGCTGCTCTTGCTTGTACTGTTGTTGGTCCTTCAACCAGAAAGTATAATAAACAAAGAGCTGAAGTGAAAAAATGTGTTGCTCTCTTTCCTGTTCTGGCCCACTTTTCAACCATTCAGCATTCGACCTACACACAGCATCTTCCATGTCAACCTACATGCTGTTGGTGTTTTGGAGGAGTGCACGCAAACATGTCTTCATAGGTTGCATACCCAATTGTGGATACAAACACAGTACCATAAAACCTGCACTACGCTTAACTTACATTTCTGCGGTGAATCTATGTAGAGCTTACAGTGTAGTCTACTCAAGTGATCATTGCTGTTGCTAGCATTTATGCCTATGCAGACTGCGTAGATGGCGACCCGTACTTCCATTTCTAGGGAGGTGTATTTCAGGTTACTGCGCAGGGTTTTAGAAGAGTTTGCCATTACGATGTACCTACAGCATAGATTTAACACAGAATTAGTCACTATTAGTCCCACCCACATGAAATACGTGCAGAGGAAGCACAAAAGACACCTGGGGAGAGAGTTGAGGCAAGTGGCATTTAACAAAATGAGACATTGTTGCTTTGGAACTGTCGTTTTAATGCACTGTAAATCAATGCACAGCTTTATCATCTGTACATTCTTTCATTAAAGCCTACCGCTGCGTTCGCTCATAGCTTCTCTGGTAAGCCTTCGCCTGCCTCTGTACTCAAGATGAATTTTAGGATTTAAAAGATCCTTCGAGATGGCCAACTGAGATTGAGTTCCACATCATCAGTTCCACAAGATTTAGGAGCCTCAAGGTTCCACCAGGCTATACTTTACGCATTTGCTGGGAAGTTTGGGTTCCTGTAAATTTTCTCATCAAAGGATGCACATGAGGCTGTGTGCTGACCTCTGCATATCCTGCAATTTGCACATGACTGCACAGGTTTTTTTTTTATGACATGTTATTGATATTTGAATATGGTATTTGGAATGGTAACTGTACTTAGATTTCAAGGATTACCATAATTATCACACCATGATAAACAAGCTCTGTATTGACCCTAAAAATGTCATCCACTGAGCCGGGCTAAGCAGGTTGTAGTTGAAAAGGACTAAGACAGAAACAAGAAGTGAAGCAGAATGTGGCATGACACTAAATGCTTGCTTGACTCTCTGGCTATCTGAAGAGTACCTAAATTCAATTCAGTCTAATTAATTCACTTCATTAAATCAAATATGGTCAAGTCAATACAAAGGGGTTTGCATGAAAAATGTGATTAGCTTGCAAATGACACCCTGATTCTTGACACCATGCCAACTGCACACTTCAGCCTCATAGTAGCTGTAGCTGGGTAAAATGACCCAACACTACAAGTTCTGGAGCCTGATTGATAATGACCCCTTCTGTGGGGGAAACTGGCACTCCATCTGTAGCTGCAGTTTCTGGGAAGTGGGGTTGGTAGCGGAGAACAATAGCAGAGGAGCCAAACACGTTCTAAAATACTTCCTGCTCCACAAGAAAAGTTCGTTTACGATGTGGATGTAAATCCAACAAGTAAAGTGTGTATTTGCAATGTATTTTTTTACTGTTTAAATTGCTGGCAATTCAGAAATCATCCACATTACAAATGCTTTGGAGAGCTCATATTAAGAACAACTTAAAGCACTTCTTGATTACAACCTATACTGACTACTGCCCTGTAGTTCTGTAAAAAAGAGCAGAAATGCAACATCTATATCTTCGACTTGCGAACAACCACACTGTAGTGTCCCACTCTTAGTTTCTCTTAGGGATGTGCAAGACTGAGTCAAGGGCTTTCCTTTGTGTTTCTGATTTATGACATGTTTATGGGCTTAGCTTGAAGGCAGCCAGGTAAACAAAACAATCAAGCATTCACATGAAATTAGAAAGTGGAAGAAAATACTTTGATAAAAAAAAGAAAAAAAAGTAACAAAGAAATACATCATCCTTGTCAAAATCAAACTAAATGAGACACAATTTAAGAAAAAATAATAATGAAACAATTTTTATGCATGCACAGTTCTGATCAGAAGATTGTTTATAATGTTAAACTGAAGAGGCTGGTAACAACTCTATTGTGCATCAGGCATGCCTCTTATCGGTGCACAGAGCCTCTGCATGTCAAGCAGAGGTGGGGCACTGTCCCTAGAGTCCACTATCACAGCAGGTTAACCTGGCACTGCTTTTCTAAGGACTGATTGCCAGGCCCCCTGCAGCTCGAGGTAAACCAACAATTTTCCATCAGCAGGGAACGTGGCTTTATTAGCAAAAGTAGGGGGGTTGGTGGGAGGTAAGGGAGAAAAGTGAAATCAAGTTCACATAGTAGCTGTGGTTGTTATGGAGGAGGGCAGCGAAATGTGTTAGCAAATCCATATCTTACATTTGATCGTGATATTAGTGTCTAATGTTCTAAAGCTGTTTCACAAACAAACAGCATTTATACAACCTCCACATGTCAAAAGAAAACACGCCCGGCGATATTGCAACCACTCCTAAGCTTAAACACAGACTTTATGGAGATGTTTTTGGGGAGAATTTTTGCAAATTAGCTCTAGGGTATCTTTCAAAGTAGTCAGATAACTGTAAAAGACAAGCCTGTATCTAAAGACTTAATGTCAAGCAGTATTTCATCTTGCAAAGACTTTCTGACAGGTGGGAAACATTCACCTGAATAAAAAAAAACTGAAGCCCTTGTATCTGAGATGAGACAAACTCTGCACAGCAAATCAATAGCATCCCCGGGCTGCTTGTGAATTTAGAAGGGCCATCTCTGCAGAAGACATTATATTTCTAAACCAAAACAGAGGTAAATTTACAAACAAACACCGACCATGAAGCGATCTGGGCAAAATAAAAATAATAAAAAAGGCACAACTTAGAGGGCAAACAAGCAGTGCCTTATGGTTTTCAAGGTCTCTATTTGTTTTTCCATGTTCTACTGTCAGGTACAGAGAGAGGAGAGAGCAGTGGAGAGAATGGCGAGCCATAGAGGGTTAAAAGGCCATGGCTGGGATTATAGCACAAGTAGGGACCCCATACTGTGGCTTGACATGCCTAGCAGCTTACAGTGCATTTTTCTCTGACAATGCAGGGTCATACACTGTCAGAAAGCATGAAATGTCTTCACACACATGTTGGAAGACAAGTGAAAAGCTCAATGTTGAAGAGTCTCCCTCTCAAAGGTTATTTGTTTTGCATTATGCTTTTTAACGACAATGTCGCGTTCTAAAGTCAAAATCCAATAGTTGAAAGGGCATTTTTAATTGTGACCCTGCAAGGGCAGTTTAACATGCTCGCGTATTTAGCGGCCGTGAGCCTGATTTCTTGTTTTCTAGTGGTCTCTCTGAGCTGCGAGTGAAACAAGGACTGCAGTTTCTCTTAAAACAATCTTCTGTAATCATCACTATCAAATGTCAAAATGCAATTGCAAAAATGTTTCTCAGAGCTTGTCACTCTCTTCTGTCTCACAGTGACAATGGCAGGTAGGAGGTAAAATTACTCTAGAAAAGGGGTTGTAAATAAATTCCATAAACGCTATGGTGTAATCGTATATAAAATAATTGTTAAAAAGTGTTGTAAGTGAATAATTATATATAAAACCTCAATTCTGTAAAGTCATAAAATAAGAGAGTTTATAGCACATGAAAAAAACCATAAAAAATGTCCAAGAAAAAAAAAAAGAAGCTTGTCATATACCAAACAGCAACCATACACCATTTACTAATGACTCACTCAGTGGTCTTTGAAATGTTTATGTTCATAGGCTCTTCCTATCAGTTGCTGTTACCACGAGGCCTCTGAGAAAAAGGACATAGCCTGCTTGGTAGTTAGCTACTAATCAGCATGGGAGCTAGCTAATCCTGCCACCAATGAACTCATCTGTCTGGCCACTCCACCCTCAGACATGTGCTAACATGCCATAATAGTCATAATTCTACTCCTGCCCTGGGTTCTGCCACCTCAGCCACCTGATTAAGGCCTAAGTCCCAAAGGTATCGGTGTTAAAGCTTTACTAATTCCACCCTTAGCTTCACACCAGCCTGTCTATAGCCTTTCCATTAAATATGGAATATCTGAGTCAGTGAGGAAGACATGTAGACGTGTATAGCGCAGGGAGGGGAGATGGGCTGTTATTCTCTGAGAAGCTTTCTGTGCATCTGACAAAAACAACAATGCTTCTCAGTGTGTCATCTAGATTGCTCCGTGATGCAGCATAGGATTGTCTTTTATCAACAGCTTCCAAATATTTAATACATGGGGGAATTTCTCATTCAATCCAAGTGTGTTTAAACTGAAAACTGTTCTCCCTTCGAAAAAAAAAAGCCCCTCCTCCAAATCTCTTTTTTTTTTCCTCCGGCCACGAAAACATCATGTCATGAATACCACTCTTTTCATGTAATTCCCCATCCTCCTGCTTCACTGTAAGCACCTGTCAACAGTGTGTCTGATTTATTTCTTAAGTGTTGGCGGGACAGGGACTCCCACATGGCACTCCCGTACCAGGCTTCAGGGGGGTGTGAGGGGCGGGGGCCCAGAAGGGCAGGCAGAGCCTCATTTCCTGTGGCTCAGGAGACTCTTGGTGGCAAGTAAACTTAGCCAACACTCCTGAAACAGGGCGCCATGCACCCATCAACGCCTCCTTAGCGGGTGAACGAGAGAAGCGGGAGATGGGAGGAAACGTCAGTCTGTGTGCGTTGAAAAGACTCGTCTGAGGTGGTTTTCGGAGTCATGTTTATATTCATGTTTTGCAAGACTAATATGGATCCCTCAAAAATATATGCATGCACCTGACACTGATAGGAGCAAAAACATACTGACAAACATGTGCTACCCTGACACTTTTGATCGCTTGTCGAAAACACATGTGACGACAACACAGATTACTATCCATCCGTGTAAAGCCAAACAGTGATGACCCAGCAGATAAACGTTCAGGAAAATGTCATGTTACAGTTGTAAAATAGTCTTAATAATAATTTAAAATAACAAAAGACAAAGCATATAAAACACCGGCCCTGCCTTCTCAAAACAAATGTTTTTGTTAGGAGGTTGACAAGGTCAGCTCACTCTGTGTGAACCAAATGACTAGAGATTCACTGAGAAGAAGTAACAACTGAACAAAGAAATCAGTTGCAGGAGTGCAGAAATTAAGCAAAATTCAGTCATAGGGAGCTCATGGCGGTTTGCGTTTATAAAATAACTTGCTGCATTTCTGTGTCCATGGTTGGAGCCAGAGGGTGGCAAAGGGTGGCCACAGTCATCACTGGCTAAAGAGCCCCCTGTTCTTGCCTTTGCGAGTACCAAAAGCAATGTCACATCTGGTGGTGCAAGACACTCTTTCGTGTTATTTTAGCTGCTCGTTCACCTCTCAAATTTTCTAACCTTGCATGGTTGCCGTAGCCACTGCTGCCAAGTTACCCAGACAGTTCAGTAGTGGCAAGATGTCAGGGCGACATTGCTTACCTCTGCTTCTCCAATGCTTTTTCTCTCTCTGTGCAACCCCGCCCGGGATACATTTGGTAGCTTGAGATCATTTGGGGTATGTGGGTAGTGTAGCTAGATAGTGTAGTGGAAACACTACAGTCTTTGGAACAAGAGATTGGGGTAAGATTGGAGATTGGAACAAACACACATCTCTTCTACATAGCACCTACTACTACCCACACAGCAGATACCCGTCAACAATACGTCACTGTGCTGTCTGGGTAAAGATACGATTGTACGATCATGATGGTTTTTACCGCCATTTCAATGATAATGTTAGTGCAGAACTTCAGCAATTCCCAGATTATACAGAGGGAGGTGCTGCAACAGCTTGAAGAGATTAGACTTTCTGGAGGAAACTAATGCTGCCTTCCAGTTACCTTGGAAGTCAGAACTTGGGAGTAACATCACTCCCAAGTTAGTGCGTTCCAGTTGTAAAGTTGGAAAAGTGAGAAAAAACAGGATTTGTTTTGGTTCTTAGAAAGGTAGAGCCATTCATGTATCACTAGCAATACAGCAAAATACTTGTTTTTTGCGCTTGAAAACACAGCTGCAGCACATTCATAGATAGAGCCTGGTCAATGCTCTGTGTATGGCATTTTTTAACGAGTCACAAATACACAACAGTGGCAGTACTGATTAAAAGTTTTACAGTTTTACTACTGTTTACATTCACTGCCGCCATCTTGGATTGTTAACTCGGGGTTGGTGGGGCTGCTCCGACTTTCGGAGTAGGAAATCTGAGTTGAGGGGGCATTCCAGATTAAAATTCCAACTGGGAATGCAGCATTAGAAAAAAACTTCTTGATTTCTTTGCTTTTGGTTTCAACTTCTTCTACTCCTATACTAGAGCTGATGTGGAGGTTTTCTCTGAGTGGTGACACCTAACATTTAGGAGAATATTGCAGCAGGTACCCACTCCTTCTGCGCTGGTATAAATGGTGAAGGGGTTATCATCACTGTTTGTGAGCAACACGACCAATACAGCGAGCATAATGGACCCTTAAAGTCCTTTAGCCAGCCAGCCCACAAAACCAAATACGAAGGTCATTTGGAAGATATGCATATACTCATTCATACACCTATATCCAATGATTACTATTATTGTAGCAGACTTTTCAACCACAAATTTAAATTGTAATGACTTTATAGGCTTCATCTACTATTCAACAGCTGCTTCAGATCCTTTTTAACCACTTGTGGGTTACATAAAAAGTCACATGTTACACTTTTACATGGCAATCGTGGCTGCAGAACGAATGAAACTAATGAAAAGAGTGAGTAACAAAAAATGTGCTTCTTGGCCTAGAACAATTTGCTTTCAGAAAATAATTTTTTTTTAAATGATGCGACATCAGTGACTGTGCCATCCCAATGTAGATAATGACCTCAGCCTGGTGACTTCACCCAAACTAAGTTTATTTCTGGGTACAGATACTTTGCGCTGGGATTAAACCTGCCATAATCTCCCAGACTGCTGTCAGATAAATCAGTTCTGTCAATGAGAAATATACACAAACACCCAAAATCTTAACAAGACCAGACCGGACTGGACATTGACATGTCAAGTGCTAACTGACTGCCTGTCAATACACTCACTGACCAGAAAAGTCTTACTGTCAGGGGACTGTGGTGTACAAGGGAGAGAAAAGAAAAGGAGGTGAAAGTCAATGAAATTAGCTCCTTCCAGCTCACTAAACTCAAGAAGTAGAGGTAAGCAAGTGCACCCTCGTCTCAGAGAACAGACAATGTCTGAGTGGCACCCTGCTGAGAAAGCCCAGCACTGGAGAAAACTTGTCATACTTCTTAAAATTTCCAATAAAAAAGACTATGCAGCAAATATAATCAATACCCTATATCACTGTTGTGACCAAATGGTGGTGTTAATGAAAAAAAAAAAGTTGGGGACTACTGATTTGCATGTGACAAAACCTACACACGTGTGTTATTTGCTTGTCTCCTCTGGTGAGTGGAACCCTCTGGAGAGAGGCAGACAGTGAAAATGCTGTTAAGATCAGAGTCATAATGATTTAGTGAATAAGAGTCTGCGTCACAAGGACCACAACTGGTTTGATCCCTGTCCACTTTCATTTCTGTCTTATTAGATAAACCTGTGGAAGTCAGACAGCCCTTTACCACTGATGTGTTTTAAGACATTAAACATTCAACACAGTCACGTCGCAACACATCAGAAATGAAATCATCTCAAAGTGAGGGGAAAATTTACTCCAAACTCTCCTCGCTGCTTTCCTTTAGATTAAGCTCATGTCAGGGGTTGTCTTGTAAGATTTGAGAAGAAGATCAATAAACAAAATCTGAAAAGATGAGAAAACATACAAATCGACAGAAGGTTTGCAGGCTAGCGTGTGTGTGTGTGTGTGTGTGTGTGTGTGTGTGTGTGTGCGTTGGGGGAATTAGTAGGGGGCATATTCAACTCATTCCTGTGTCATGTCATATAAAAATATTTGAATATGAGCAGTGACTTTTGTTTTCTGATCGTTCTTGATCTGAATGTGAGTGACAGCGGAGGGGGGCATGAGCACTGCGCTCGCACCTAGCTTTCACTGGCATGAATCACTTCTTTAAAAAATAAAATAATAAAAAGGTCCTTCAGAAACTTTTCTAATGTGTCACAGTGAATGTTCAAATAGGAAGATCAACCGGGAAACGTGATTTGCAGTGACTTACAGATTGCATTTTTATATTGTGATAACATTTTAGCTGTGACCTTTGAGTTTGCTGTCACTGTCGAGAGGAAACAAATCAAATGCTGCTCGCTACAACTTAAGTAGCAAAAATCCTCAATTTGCCCATTTCAAGTGCTATCAGTACAGTCTTTTTTAAATAAAAATACAGAGTAACACCTCATAAACGATCAGCTTAGATTGTTCACTGCGATCATATTTGTACAAGGGGTGGAATGAGTCCTTTTGAGACACTTTCAATCACTTTCTGGCTCACTTAATATGCTTTGTCCT
The DNA here is from genome assembly GCA_015108495.1 of Heterochromis multidens. Lineage (NCBI taxonomy): Eukaryota > Metazoa > Chordata > Actinopteri > Cichliformes > Cichlidae > Heterochromis > Heterochromis multidens. The sequence continues at coordinate 47,221 of VUQS01006006.1, forward strand.
TTCTTGCACAGGTACTATTATTTTAAAGTGTAACGTTTAATACATTTGGACCTAAAGAAGCATTTTGTACTTAAGCATTCAGGCTACCGTCCTTGTTCTTGAACTTCACTCTGAGGTGATCGCGCTTCAGCTTCATCTGAGATGCTGCTTATTAGGAACTCACTACAGCATGGGCTTAAAATATGAAATGCAAAATGGCCGTGAGGTATGCTCCATTGCCGGCCAGCATTCCTATAAACCAGAAAACACACACCACCTAGTCACCCTTTCTACACGGGGTCCCCCAGGGCACAGCTCTGGTCTGTTTGAAGATCAAAAGAGCTGAGGTAAAACAGCATGTTTACAGGTGTGAGGAAATTGAAAATTTCCTTGGCCTAGTGTGTGTGTGTGTGTGTGTGTGTGTGTGTGAGAGAGAGAGAGAGAGAGAGAGAGAGAGAGACGGGGAGTGGTGCACTTGTGTATTTTCTCAAAACATTCTGCAATGAACTTGTCACATGTTCCACATTCTGTGTGTGGAAATATGTGCAAACTGTGGATACATGAGAAAAAAAATCTATAATATAATCCTTGTCTGGTTGGCCCTGTGTTCTGCTTGCAGATAATTGGTCTTTGATGGTACACCTGCTCCTGTCTTGAAGAGTCTTGGATGTGGCCAAA
>VUQS01006006.1:53843-65136 GCA_015108495.1 Heterochromis multidens
AAAAAAAAAAAAAAAAAAAAAAAAAAAAATTGAGGGAAAAAAAAAAAAAAAAAAAAAAATTTACACTTGACAAAAAAACAAACTCACTCCAGAGTATTGGATAAGACTGAATAACTCAAATTCTAAAATACAGTGGGTATTAGATCGTATAATTAAAAAAAAAACAAACAAAAAATAGTATAAGAACATTCACTTCCTGAAACATGTTATTTACCTTCATGTGTTTTCGTAGAGAGCTGGGATGTGTGTAAGATTTGTCACACATTTTGCAGAGATATGGCTTGTCCGACGTGTGAACGTGCATGTGTTTCTTTCGGTCGCTGCTATTTGCAAATCTTCTGTCGCATCCCTCAAACTCACACTGGAACGGTTTCTCTCCTGCAAGCAAAAAAAAAAAAGGGGGAAAAAAAAAGATTTTTTTAGACTGCCTCAGGCTGAAGTGTGTAACAAGAGGATGTGCAGAACAGTTTTGTTGCAAAAGTTGAGTGCAGAGTATTGCTGATGTGTTCCACAAAATCAGGGTTAAAACCAACACGTTTCGCCCTAACAATTGTGACATTCAAAGTTTAAAGCGCCTTTTAAAATGAAGTGGGGGAGTTGCAACGTCTTATTTAGCCTAAATAATGCGCATAGTGATTGGAAGGGGGTGGGAGAAGGCGACAAGGCCGTCCTCAGTAGGCCTGCAGAAGGCATATCATTTGCCGGGAGACAATAAAAATCTAATTATCACGTGGCCAATTTCATGGCACAGCACCATAATGTATTTCCTAGAAAATAAGTCAAAATGTGAGAAGCTGGTAATGGCCCTGTCTAGCACCTCAACACATATGAGAGAGGCGCATGGGAAAACAAAAGCCATTGCTGGGAGTATTACTGCTACTGTGCTCGGCTAAATCCACACACAACCCCTGAACAAACACGAAGTACAAATCGTTTCAGAGCTAAACACAGATATTTAATAATGACACAAGGAGAAAAATCTATATGGAAAAGGGGGCAAAGGGAAGACACGCGAGTAATACACACAGAGTATCATGAATGAGCTGATGTGATTTACTACGAGCCTGGCTGCTCTAGGACGCACGCAACGCGCTCTCTCTATTCCCTTTGACCCATTTCTAAAGTTTAGCCCAAACAATAAAGCTCCCAGAGACCCAGCTAAATTGTTTTCTGAACGTTTGCAAAATGTTTTACCACAAGAAGAACAGAGTAGCCGTGTAATAAAGAAATGAAGTATCCCTTCATTTTAAACGCATTTCCTCTCCCCTGGATGAGATCCTGGAATACTACTTTAGCAGCCTAAAATACCCGCTGGTAATTAGATCTTAATGTGTGTTTGTCTTGGCAAGACACACATCTACAACAGCGAAATAAATCCTCAGGCACGCTCAGTGACAACAATTACAGTCTTTCTGTTTAAATAAAATCATAAAAAAAAAAAAAAAAAAAAAAGCCTATGCGATTTTTTAAATTACCTGTATGTGTTCTCTTGTGTATCTTCAAGTTTTCCGACCGTGCGAAGACCTTTCCGCAGCCAGGGAAGGGACATGGAAAAGGCTTTTCTCCAGTGTGCACCCGAATGTGGTTCACCAGTTTGTATTTTGCCTTGAACGGCTTGCTCTCCCGGGAGCAATCCTCCCAGAAACAGACGTGGTTGGTCTGCTCCGGACCACCGACATGTTCCACCGAGACGTGCGTGACCAACTCGTGCATGGTGCTAAAAGTTTTATTGCAACACTTTTTGGGGTTGCTGAGCTGCTCGGGGTCGATCCACTTGCAGATGAGCTCCTGCTTGATGCACTGCTGCCTCATGTAGCGGAAAAAGGCACCGGGGTGGTGGTGGGCTGCCATGTTCATCCCCATGTTCATATTCATGGAGCCGTACTGGTTGTGGAGCTGCGCGGCCGAGTACGGGTCGGTCCTCGGACTGGAAACCTGGTGGTACTGGTCGGAGCGTCCGAAAACTTCGCCAGGTAGTCCAAGCCTCATTTGCCCATTCAGGACATTCGGGGATCCGTGGGACCCATGCTGGTCGTGGATCCCGGGGAACAGAATGTGGCCTTGAGTGTCTGTGTGGGAGTGATGAAGGGATCCCGCCGTGGGGCCAAAAATAGTATGTTGGCTACTCGCCGGAGAGGATTCTCCGAAGCCGCGACTACGAAAGAGAAAGTCCCTGGTGGAGTTGAAAGGAGAGCTTGCATACGAGGTGACATGGGCAGCGTGAGCCCCTAAAGCCGCCGCGGGGTAACCCGGCGCCTGGGTGGTGAAGGCAGAGCTCTGTCCCGGCGAGAGATCATGGTTCAGCTTAAACGCACCCATGTGTGCAGAGTCAACAAAGCTATTTTGTGCCAAACTCAAGTCCCTCTCCTGCATCTCGCTTGCTGAGTGATGCCTGGCAAATGAGCCCACTCCGAGTCCTGGGAACTGGTGACCAGCATCCAGTAACATTATTTCTTGAAAGCGATTTTTTAAAACCAGCGCAGGGCTCAAAGCTACAGCAAATAAGTAAAGTAGAAGAAAGAAAATCAAATCTTGATGCTGGCACGCGACGATTGAACTTCCAGCCTTGGAAACACCATATCAGGCGTGTTTCAAACCGCTGCTCCGCTCAAGAGTTAAAAAAATAAAAAAAAATTAAAAATAAAAGAAAAATCTCGGCTTATCGAACACTGAATTTACTTCTAGTTTACTTGTGACTGAAAATCCAAGAGTTTCCTCGTGTCCTCTCCTCTTGACTACGACAGTTGTTTGGGTTAAAATTTACTCGAAGAATTAAATAATTATCTTACTAGGTGCCTTCTGCGTACGCAGAACGACAGTAGTTGGAGCATCTCAAAAAACGCCGTTCCAAATGCGCATGTATTTATTTCTCTGGCTTTGCCTGTGTTTATCGCGGAGGGTCCCTGTTTCTCCGTGGACTGGCTCTACCTCCTCTTCCGCCCCCTTTAACTGGAGAGCGTTCATTCATTCCTCGCAGTCTCATTGGCCACCGCGCCTCATCAATCCCAGGTGCCCCTCCAATAGCAGGTAGCGCTTTGGCGACTTAATAGCGCAACGCCATTTTCCACTAATAATTACCGCCTACTTTTAGGAGAAGATTTGGGAGGTGTGCAAGCGAAGGGATCACGACAAGAGAGAGGAGAGAGCCGTTTTGTTGTTTATATTCTGTAGGTGCAAAGTTGTAGTAGGAATAAAAAGAAAACACTGCATTTGATGAGAAATAGTGAAGACTGTAAAAAGTTAATGTACAGGTTTAGGATATTGGTTAGTTTACGTGTTGCAGATACTGCTGTGTATTTTACTGTTTCCATGTAAAAAGTGTTACTGCTATATTTACAGGAAGACGTGACATTAAAAATATAGTGTCAAGTAACCACAATGATATACAGTCAGGATAAAGGCAAAAAGGTAAATAATTAAAATTAGGTTTATCTATCTGGTGTCTATCGTGTACATTTCTTTTACCGGGAAAAAATAATAATAATAATAATAAAGTTTGAGCCACTTAATTCTTCACAGCTGAAAAAGCATGTGTGTCTCCATATGGAGTCCAGTGGTTTTCCACTGGTTGTACAACCACAGCTGGGCCTTTAGTGGTGCTCCAATTCTCACACTGGCAGCCGTCAGTGGTGGCTGTTGGTTCTTTAGTGGTTGTATATGTCGCTAGTTCTGCTTCATTGGTGGTTCTCACTTTACCACACCAATTAAGTTACATGTTATAGCGGTGAACTGGGCTAAGGTGAAAGTTAACCCTTAGTGACCTATAAGGTAGAGGCTGTGTTGAACTGACAATGGCGCATTTTCAGCCATAAAGTAGGATGTGTTAATAGTCACATATGGTGTGTTTTTGTGGGAAAAGGTCGATTTGTTTTCACGTTAGCCATAGTGATATCTACGTTGGATTTCTTTCTTTCTTTTTCTTCTTACAGTTTTTTTTTCTTTTTTGGTTTCCCGTACAGCCAGACAGATGGAAGTCAAATACTCCAAAATACTCATCTGAATTATTTACTGCCAACTTTCTACTACAAACACACATTGAATCTGTAGCCACATAAATATACAGGCCGTGCACCAAAGCTGCTCATTCACATGCAAGTCAAAGAAAATTTACTTACATTTTCACCCCCCAAAAAAATTTTTTTTTAAAATCCCACAAGCTCTGCGGTTCCATTACACAACACAGCTCTCTGTCTGTCTCAGCTTCTCCGATGCACTCTAGGCGACAAATAATGGTGAAGACCAGGGAAACGTTTTCAAAAACTTTTTTTTAATTGTGTCTCCTAGCTCAGACTGGGACAGGCTGAGCGTTGTATGCCATTCTTCCAAGTCTATTTCAACCCGCACCACAGGAAACGCAGGAGCTGATCCAAGTTCAAAGTCACGTCTACCGACCCCTATAAGAAGTTCTTTATTTCTCTGAAAAGAAAAAAAAAATAACACAAAACCTTCCCCAGATAGGGAAAAGGAGAAAGAAAATAATGATAAAAAAAAAAAAAAAAAATCAATCATCAAGAGGCTGTGGGTTTTCCCTTCTGCTTGGAATAGAAAAAAGCTCCAGCCTATTAAAAATCCCCCATAGACTAGTATTTCAACAGGTTTAAGAAGTACCAATACTCAATGAGATATGGCCCACAGATGTAACAAATAAATCACGTGAAATATTACATACAATCTAGAGTTACAGCTGACAAAAACAAAAACAAAAAAACTGACAGCTTTATAACATTAAAACCAACAATCTTGATCGCACAAGGGGCGCTCTGCCTGTGTATTATAATGGATGCCAAAGGCATATTTCTCCTCTCCGTTATCTGACAGTATCAATATGTTGACACATTGCAAGGTTACTTGTGTGACTTGCGTGACCTTGTGTTTCATGGATGTTTGACCTATGACCTGTTAAGACCACATATGTTGCCCTCTTGACTCCTTTTGGTAAAATAACCCTGTTTATGACAAAGCCTCTTTGTTTTAGAGGGAGCGAGAGAGAAAGAGAGAGAGAGCTTTAAGACGCCCCCCTCTTCTGTCTGAGGCATCGACAGCTTTGGGGTTATTTGGAAACTATAAGTAAATAAAAAATTAACCCATTCCTACATTGGTTCAAGAAATCCCAAACACCATGGATTTATTTATTTTATTATTATCATTATTTTTACATTTCGTAATGTGATTAATGTGATAAATGAGGCAACAGTGTGCCTGTGACCAAGATGTGTCATGTGCATAATATTCTTAAACTGCCACGATCAAGCAAAATTTATAGCTAACTAGCAGATAGTACTTTACCACCAAAGTGATACATTTGTTTTTGAATTTCTAAGTGTATAAATTACATTAAATCCATTGTGCTGCTTAATTTAGTGAGTGTAAATCAGGGGCCCTTGGAGAAATCATAAACAATGCACCCACTGCTCTCCTGTGTTTTATGGGTTTCCAGAAGCTCTCTTTGGAGGAGGGAATTTTTTTTTTTTATTTAATAAATAGCATAATCGGTACACACACGTGGTCATGGGTGGATTTTTTTCCCCTTTTTTGTGAATTTAAAATTCCCATAGAAATACATCTGACACAACAAATGAAATGTCACACACATGTATATATTTTTACTCAGTGTCACTGCATCACTGCAACGCCCCACATGTACATATGAAAGGTCTTAAAGCAAAACCTCCAGTTGCTGATGATCAAGCTCATAAATCAGTACAGCAGGGGAGCACGTGCAACAGGACCGTAACGTGTAGAGGTTTCTCCTCCAACATAATGAAAATCAATTACAAAACTTCAGTGTCCATGGGGAAGAAAATGTGCTGCTGAATAAATATTTTAAGTTCTCCCTTTTTTCAAGGTCGGCTCCTTTTTAGGTATGAAGAAAAAAAAAATCCTTACACAACTAGTTGACATGCTGATTTGCGGTTTGAGGCGAGACATCACAATTCGATTGGAAAGGTGAATTAAGACATATCAGTGATAGATACACGTACTGCTGTCAGCGGGGGTTACACCGTCACGCCATAATCTGTCATATGAAGTAAACTTAAATACAGTTGAAGTGTCTGCCAACCTAAGTTATAACCAAGATCATAAAAAAACTAGTAAATAATAAAGAGCTGGTGAGCTGAGAAGAAGGGGGAAAAAAGAAAACGTGACACCTTTACAGTTCCTGCCAAGAAAGTCACTGAAATAAAACGACAGGTTAAGCTCTGCTATTCTTGTCTTAGTTTGCTGCTGAACGTTAATACCACAAGCAAAAATCTACCTTACTTTGTAATAAATTAAAACCATGGCTTTAATCCTTTTAATGGTTATGGTAGTTTTTTCCCCTTCTTTTTTGGGGGGTGGGGGACTGTGGAGGCATGTTTTTTAAATGTCTGAACATATTTAACATATGATTTATTGATTTATTGATTTATTTTACTTCTGTATTAAAATAGAATGACAGCGTGGACGATCCAAAACTTAATTTCAGGCTTGTTTAAATTTAAATACAGCAGTCATTTCATATTAAACAATATATGAAGAAAATCAGTCATACGCATATACTACTGAGTAATAACTGCTACTGACAGTAAATGGGCTAAGACCACCTGAACCTGGACTAAAACCTTTGTAAATATTTATGTATTTTACTTTAAATGAAGATTTGCGTTGCTTTCACTTGTCAGGAACATGGGACATGCACTCTTGTCATCATGTACTTTTATGACAAATTATACTACGTCTTAGCAGCTGCACGTTTTTCAAGCAATAAATACAAAGACAACACAAAGATAACTTACTTCACCTTTGAATATTTGTACACATCAATACTTGTCACATATTTTACAATATCCACCAGCAGTGAGCTTGCCCCCACCCCCACCCCCAAGTGTAAAATTCTATTAACAGAAAGAAATTTGGATAAACCAAACCAGGGGTAAACTAAGGTTGCACATGTCACATAAACTGTTATTTTGGTCATCCACATGCACCAGCAGCAGTAAACACAAAGCCGCCCAAACGGATCTGCTGGTAACTTTGAGTACAACTTTTTGGAGTCAACAGCAATAAAGAGAGTGAGGGGGCGGAACCCTGCTGAGCCCCTGCGCTGAACGACAGCCAATCGCTTCGTTCTCCTAACTGCCAGTCACCGAAATCCGTCCAATACCCGCAGTGCCATTTCTAAACTGTATTCCCCACTGTGTCCTCCAACTGTTGTATGTTCTGCCAATCGCTTGAGGACAGAGTGGGAAAAGGAGCAAGCAGAGTTAGAAGCCGGACAAAAGAACTTATAGACCCCTTATATACATATTTTGCTAATGTTTTAGAGATCGTGGTGTGGTGAAAAAACAATTGCGGTGAGTGCGGATGGACTTGTCAGTGTAGTTATGGAACCCCCTTTAAGCAAGAGGAATCCGGCGATAAGATTAGCGGATTTGGCAGCGACTCAACCCCTTCCTCATCAGAATATGACAGGCTTCCCGGGGCTAGGGGGGCATCACCCTCTCTCCCACCATGCCCACCTCCACCCTGGGGAGCTGGGCAACGACCCTGGAGTGGCACTCACTCCATTTGGACCAGAGCACATGGCACAGACAAATGCTCTCAAACTTAGCCCATCTCAGCACATTCAGAGCCATCCCGAAGCCCATACCGCGGCATCTTTCACTTCTGCTCAGACCACAGTTGGTTTCCCCGTGGCTCACCCCCACTCAGGCTACTCAAGCAGCAGGGACTTCATCCTCAGGAGAGAACTCTCAGCCTCTGCTATGCATGCACTTGGCGACCAGCATAGTTCCGCCTCCTCCCCTCATCACCATGGCATGTTCATCTCCCCAACAGGTGCTTATGGGCACACGGAAAGTGGGGCCCATTCACTTTTTACTGGACTTCACGACCAGGCGTCCCCAGGTGCCCACCACCATGCCCTCAATGGGCAGATGCGCCTGGGTATACCGGGGGACATCTATGGCAGGCCAGAGCACTTCGGGCACAGGCCAGAACATTATGGACCGTCTTCTATCCACAGCTACAACTCCATGAACCTCAATGTGAACATCGCTTCTGCTCCTCACGGAGCTGCGGGGGCGTTTTTAAGATACATGCGGCAGCCCATAAAGCAAGAGCTAATCTGTAAATGGATTGACCAGGAGCAAAGTCAAAAAAAGCCCTGCTCTAAAACTTACAGCACCATGCACGAACTGGTTAACCACGTCACGGTGGAGCATGTCGGGGGACCGGAGCAGAGCACCCACGTCTGTTTTTGGGAGGAATGTCCACGAGAAGGAAAAGCTTTCAAAGCGAAGTACAAACTGATAAACCACATCCGAGTTCACACGGGAGAAAAGCCTTTCCCGTGTCCTTTCCCGGGATGTGGGAAAGTGTTCGCACGATCGGAGAATCTAAAAATTCACAAGAGAACTCACACAGGTCAGTACTTCAAATTGAATAAAACATACGCACCACAGTCTGAAAAACATGGCTTGATTGCAGAGCATGAGAATATATCTGAGGCGAACTTGTTTTACTATTCACACTCGAAACGGACGTATGAAACGATTATATGATCGTGCGTAACTGCGCGCAGAAGCGAGAGAAAAAAAAAAAAACTTTTATTGAGTAAAGCATTTGCGTGGTGAGTTAACGTGTTCCATTTCCTTTCTTAAATATAAACTTTTTTTCCCCCTTACTCAACAAGACACCCGCAGTAGGCGTGAAAGGATTAGAGCATATGATTTGTAAAACGTGCTTACGTACCTACAGCACAGCGACAGAACAGGCGTAAATGTAATTGTCTTCAGGCGTAGGACCCTTACGCAAAAGCATGGTTAATATATTGATGATGAGTGTATGCACATGGCAGATTGCATCGAAACAAAAACAGATGCATTAGGCTCAGACACAGATTTACTGGTAACTATCAGGGGTGCAAAATATTTACAACTACCTCTCTAAAAGTGTCTTTAGAGAAACAAAGTCTACCCTAATATTCTGTCTACTAAAAAACTGTTTGGTCTGGCAGAGCTGCTTAGAGATCAAGAAAGTGAATTTTAGAAGAATGACTTCCCAGCACCTTAAATTCTCGTATGTGCTCTTTCTGAGAGCTGTTTTAGTTGTTTTGATAGACTGGAGGTCACATTTTGACCAGTAAAGAGCCTAATTTTGGCTTTTTGCCACCAATATGGATAGGCCTCTCCGCCTAACTGAATTATGTAAAATCCACAGGGAAATGAATAATTCACAAAAAAAAAAGAAAAAAAAAAAAAGAAAAAAAAAAAAAAGTGGTCAGAAAATCTTTTGGAAATAGTCTAACCAATTATTGTTATGAATATGCAGGATACATTAGACTGTATATTTTCCATTTTTTGCATGGCAGGGTTGTGTGTGTGTTTGTCTGAGCGTGTGTGAGTCCAGTACATACAGTACAGTCCATAAAGGTCTCCTGGTGCTCTCCGAAGTGCCCCCTTTTCAACCACATACACACATCCCCTGTAAACTAGAGGCCCTAAAGGTATGTTACACGTGTTCACACGGGAATATAAAGTGGGTGTGTAGCAGTGGCTCTAATAGATGTTTAGTGAGTGGAGGAGTGCAGGCTGCTACACTAAACACTTGTATTTATTTACGGTGGTATGCTGACAAGCTGTGGTATAATGGGTACTGAACATTCATATCCAGTTCTCATTCATTCTCATTAAAAAAAACCGCAAAAGCCCTAAAACTTGGCTCCATCAGTACAGCTTTTAAGGCAGTGATGTTATCCCTCGTGACAGTGACTGTATCTGTGTCTCATTTCTTCAAGGAGAGAAACCTTTCAAGTGCGAGTTTGACGGCTGTGACAGAAAATTCGCCAACAGCAGCGACCGGAAGAAGCACTCTCACGTCCACACCAGTGACAAGCCTTACTACTGCAAAGTGCGTGGCTGTGACAAATCCTACACACACCCGAGCTCGCTGCGGAAACACATGAAAGTGCACTGCAAGTCCCCGCCGCCCCCTACCACCAACGTCACCTATATTTCCTCCACAAACCCTCTCGGGGACCCTCTTTCGCCCACTTCTGAACCGCACAGGAACCGCTCTGCGAACCTGTCCCCTCAGGTCACCAACCTCAACGAGTGGTATGTGTGCCAAGGGAGCGGAGGGCCCAACCACCTTCACACCCCCTCCAGCGACGTGCCAACTACAGATTCAGACGACGAGGACTCTTTCAGAAATTCAGACCCGAGGACAATGCTCTGATACCTGGTATACATCCAGGGGACTTTCAAACTTGTCACCTAGTTGACCCATTAAAGTGTGCATCTGTGTTGCCCCGTGCACTTGAGATATTGATCAGTCGTTTTCGGGGTAGTGATACGAACTAACTGTCCTAAAACCAGCAAATTACATTCATTGTGGATGCAATGTAGCTTCATACAACAAGAAAGATTTTTTTTTTCCTCCGAGGTGACCCCTGACCTTAACCTAACATGTAAATCATAACTGTCAAATAATCAGCTTAAAAAAGAGATTAGACATTGAAAGATGAAAATTTGTTTCCAATCTGAAAGAACCAAAAATGTTACTTTGAATCAGATTGGACTAGAACTAGATTAATGTGTGTGTGTATTTTTTTTTTTCCACAAGATGAATGCAGGATTTAATGAACTGCATAACTCAAGACTCCACTGGTGTGCTAAAATGACATCTTTCACATCCTCTTGCAGTTAATAACTTCACTGCAATCAATCAATGTCATATTAAAGAGAAGGTACTGCTTGTAACTCCACAAGAGGCAATAATGGATAAAAAAAAAAAATCTCGAGGATAGAGAGGCCTTTTTTATTTCAGCTGATCTCTTTAAAATGTGGTACAAACTTTGAAAAAGAAATAAGAAAAAAAAAGGAGAGGAGGCAAACATCTGAGTGTCTTAAGGGTTCGCATTTACCTTTTCAGATTTATACATGTGTTTGGATGGAATTTTGTAATATTTAAGAACTATTTAAGACTATATTTTATGCAAAATACGCAAGTTTAATGCTTGTTAAAGAGTCCAGTAAGTCCCTTGAGACCCTAAATGTCTACACTGACAGGCTTTGATCCTGTAGGATTTGTACATATGTAATTGTACTGATGCTTGTGAATGTTGTGTAGTTTTTAATTACAAAAAAAAAAGAAAATGTTGTTTTGTACATTGTAATTTATTTGCTGGTTTCAATGTTGTACTGGAATTACAGAAACACCAAAGAAAAATAATATCAGTTTTGGTGATGCATAGTACCCTGCTGATGTTTTTTCTTTTTTTTTCTTCAAATTTACCTTTTAACTTTTTAAG
>VUQS01006009.1:6997-18816 GCA_015108495.1 Heterochromis multidens
CTCAATGAAGACCAGGAAAAGGTCATCTCCAACCTCAGGGAAAACCACATGCAGGTGTGTGTACTTGTTTTATGTATTTCTCATGTTGTGGAGAGATAGATCTGTTCACCTGGGCACACATGAGGATTCAGCTGTTCTAGAAGACCCGGTTTAAGATTATGTTTGGGCAAGTAGTGGTTATGTCTCCAGGAAAGAAGGGCAGATCTAGGATTTTTCAAAGTCATGGGCCACATTTCACAGGTAACTTATGCTGAACACATAACCTGGTTGGAAGCAGTTTATGTTTAGAGTTTAATATCGTCTGAAAGCGCCTCGTTTTCACTGATTCTTTTATTTACAATACTATATAATAATGTTTTATACATGTAACCTATAGAGCCATAAATTATTAACACGACTGAATGAATGTATTCAGTTTGTGATGCAGAAAACATAAATGTTTTTATATTTGGTTCTAGGCCATTACTAAGTCTGTTTAACACTGCCGTAATTGCAGCTAATAGAGAATCAGAAACAGAACGCTTTCTTAATCCCAGGGGGAGAGTGTTTTGTCACAGATGCTCACTTAAAATATAAATATGAAAGACAGAAAATGCAAACTCTTTATGAAAAAAAATAGTAAAAGTAAGGCACACAAACTGCAATATTGCAATAAAATTACATTTAAATATTCCAAAGTTAAAACAATACTATATACAGTATAGACAAGATATTACAAGTAAAAAATAGTCTAGGTGACATAAGGAGGAGATATAAAGTCTTATGGGCGCCAGTTTAGCTCACTGGTTGAGCAGGCAACCATAAGCCACATGGCTGAATTGCAGCAGCCCTTTGCAGTGTGCCTTCCCCTCCTTCTTATCTACTCTTCACTACTGAACTATTGAAAAAAGGCAAAAAGCCAGTGTTCTGTGGTGCATTGTGGTTGAATGAGTCTTTTGCTGAATGCTCAGCTGTCCAGCACGAGATGGAGATGGTGTGATAGATTGTCCAATATTGACCATAATTTGGACAGCATCCTCTTTTTTGAGACCTCTTTGAGAGAGTCAAGCTCCACACCCATAACGTTACTGGCCTTGGGGATCAGTTTATTGAGTCTGTTGTAATCCACTACCCTCAGTCTGCTGTCCCAGCACACCGCAGCATAGATGATGCCACTGGCCACCACCACAAACTCATAAAACATCCTGAGCATCATCCGGCAGATGTTATGGGACCTCATTCATCTCAGAAAATAGAGACGGCTTTGGCCCTTCTTGTAGAGGGCTTCTGTGTTTTTAATGAAGTCTAGTTTATTGTCAGTGTCGACACCAAGGTATCTGTAATCCTAATCCTAAAACCAGGGGTCACTGGTGTTCTGGTCCTCCTCAGAGAGCACAGATTAGAAAATTGATCAGTTAGATATGTAAGCTATTATCACCAAGAATACTTATTCAGTCAATAAAATTAATTTCACTTTGATCTGATGACAAACAAACAAAGTGATTTCAATGTCTCATTTCTTAGGCTATGGTCAAGTGTCAGACCTGAACACACTGAGTAAACTGGAATGTTTAAATGCATGGAGTTTAAATTTTCAGAGCTCTAATAGGTAGCTGTCCAGTTAGAAATAAGTGCACTGAGCAGTAAAATAAATATTTCAACTTGAGTCAATAATGCAGCATTACTCAACAACAGTGTTGCATTTTATCTAGAGATCCTTATTACCTGGTTGTCTGATAACGCCTCTGGAGTGTGTGGTGCTCAGTCGATCCATTTTGTGCAGAAGAAGAGTCAAATGATACACCAAATTCCCCCTTTAATGTAAGTGCACACAGAGCCCTAAGCAGAGTTGATAACCATCATCATGATACCCGGATCAAGATACCCCAGCTGGGGTTTTGCCAAACCACCTTAGACAAAGAAAGCCTGGCTATGTTGGACTTAACTTCATATTACACCCCTCTGGTCTCTGTCTGAACAGTTTGCTACATGGATTAACATTAATTGTTTTCTAATGTCAATCCAGTGCAATCACAGGAAGCTGAATTGCTGTGTCAAACACTGTTGTTTCTGATATTTCCATTGGGGGGCGTAAAAGGTCTTTCAGAATACTAATATCCTATCCTAGTGCTTGATGATTAAGTAGCTTGCTTTATGACATAGTGTATCACTCTAACAGATTCAAGATAAAGACCCAGCCAAGCACATTAATCTACAGAATCACTAATACATTGGGGTAACACTAGGCTTAAACTAAACACTCTGCTAAAACTGTGTGTAGGGTATTGAGGAACTCCAGCTGTCTGTCGAACACATCAAGCAAATCATCTGCATCCTTCGAGACTTCATCCATTCCCCAGAGCGACGCGTCATGGCGGCCACCATCTCCAAGCTCAAGCTGGACCTCGACTTTGACTCCACCTCCATCAACCAGATTCAGCTGGTGCTGTTTGGCTTCCAGGACTCGGTCAGCACTAACACACACATCTAAATTCACATATACATGCTTATGAACGAACATTACTGATATACAATGTGAAGACTTTTGAGTGATTAATTTGACACAAAACAAAACACTGCAAAGTGACAAAAATAGAAAAGTAGTGCAAATTATGCACATGTGCAAAATAGTTTTAGGCTTTTGGCTGATATAACACCTGAGTAGCTGATATTAGAGTAAATATAACCATGTTATACATCAAATTAACCTTTTCCCTATAATAGCAGCATTTCTTCAGTTAAGTACTGAATGTTTTTCGGGTTTTATAGTGCAAATGAAGCAGCTTTGATTTTGGATTTCAGTTAAATGAAATTTCAACACTAAAATATTAAAAGAAATTTGCTTTAATATGGTTTAAAATCAAGCAACAGATTGATCCAGGTTAATGTGGAATTATGCCGACTAAACTGTCTCACAGCTGATTTAACTATATCAATGAATTCTGAACAAAAATGTCCAGAAATGAAGAGATAAAAAGGCAAAACACAAAACTAAAATTATGATCATTTCCAGCTACATATTTTTATTCTTGGACTTTTTTTTATCCTACACTGGGTCTTTGTGGAGCCTTTGAGCACATCCACTGTTTGAAACAAGACATTTTAGCTCCTCCCCCTTTAAGCCAACTTTCTCTGATTTGCTGCCCTTCACAAACAGAAGGTTTGAACAGCAGGTAGGTAGGGCTGCTGTGCTGACTGACAGCTGTGTGCCTGAGATGACCATATTATTATTATTTCTATGACATCATACATATCCAAGAATAAAAAAAACAAAACAAACAGAATCCAACTGGCTAGGAACAGAGGAGGATAGACAACACACACACTTTGACACTGAACAAAGGAAACACAGGACCATAAATACTCTCTCACACACACGTAGAGGGGGAAGTGGACACGAGACACAGGTGAACAGAATCAGACAATCACAGATAGGAAGTAAAACTTGGGTGAGAGGGATGGAAGAAATCATCTAAAACACATGGAATCAACTTAAAGCTACAACTGTAAACACTAACAGAAACCAGATAACAAAAGTAGCAAGAACTAAGGACTAAACATAAAGGCATTATTATAACAACAGAAATAAAGAAAAACCTGGAGGCTATAAACTAAGAACTCAGAACAACAAAGAGAATAAAATAATTTAAGAGAATATTAAATGCAAAACAAGAATTCCAAATCCAAAAACACAAAACCTGGGTGTAAAACCCAGAGCCATGACAGACAGCACTTCTTTTGACAGAAGGTTCAAGTTTTTGCAAAAAATAAGAGTGTGTGTGATTGCAACCGATATATTTTTGGCTGAGCAGAAGGCATCAGAATCCGCCTTCCGTTGTGCCACATCTAAGAAATGTGCTCATACCTGTTACTGAGAGCTGAACTCCATCGCTCCATAGTTCTCATAGTACATTTATTCCCCTTAGGCTCAGGTTGACGTGACAGAAGAGGTTTAGACATGCAAAAGATACGTTTTCTACATCTGCACTCATTTTTGATGAAATTCAGATTTTCTTCAGGGTTTCTCAAGATTTTGTTGCAAAGCACTAAATTCAGTTCCTTCAATAAAAAGGCCTTAGTTGCTGTTCAGAAGTCTTGAGAACTGCATTTCTTCTTGCCCGCTTTAGGAAGTTATGTTAGTTACACACTGAAAAACTCAGAATGAGCTTTGTTATGCGAAAATACATTGTTCAGTCTTCTTTCTGGCC
Organism: Heterochromis multidens; assembly: GCA_015108495.1. Taxonomy (NCBI): domain Eukaryota; kingdom Metazoa; phylum Chordata; class Actinopteri; order Cichliformes; family Cichlidae; genus Heterochromis; species Heterochromis multidens. The sequence goes on from VUQS01006009.1 coordinate 11,185, forward strand.
CTTTCAGACCTGATAATAATGACAGTTTGTTCTAATGTCCTGAACCACCCATTAAAAAGGCCCTAAAAAGTCTGTTTAATCTGTGAAACGCAGTAGACATCTTGTCAAAAGCAATCCATAAATGTGAAACCAACTATAGTGAATGTGGATTTTGAGTACTGAAAAATATCTACAAATAAAAGTGTCTGTAGTGTAAATATCAGTGCTGACCTTCTCAGGTGAACAAGGTCCTGAGGAATCACCACATTAAACCCCACTGGATGTTTGCCATGGATAACATCATCCGCCGAGCTGTTCAGGCTGCAATTACCATCCTTATACCAGGTGGGCATCACTGGCGGCTGCAGCCTGTCATGAGCTTTTTACTCCATCTAGTGGACGTTTACATCCATGCTGTTTTACCTTTCAGAATCATGGCTAGATAGTTTAATATCTAGTACAGTGCAAGTAGAAAGCCAACAACATATAAGATCAATAACCTTGACGTGTGACCTTTTAACTGTTACAATAGAGCTGCAGACCCACTTTGGCCCGGCATCAGAGTGTGAGGGAGCAGAGAAGGAGGACGAGGTAGATGAGGAAGAAGCAGAGTTTGGCCCCGTTTTAGTGCAGCATGCTGATGACACGGGGGCAACATCCGATCCCACGCACTCTGCGGTCAGCACTCTGAACTCTTCCCACTCCCTTGAAAATCAGCGCTCACATCATTATCTGGGAGCCCAGCTGGGAAGACTCAAACAGGAAACCAACAGGTACTCACTCAGTTAAAAGTAATGTTTTGTTATTGCGGTTAAGGTCAAGTGAAAAGCTTTCACAGGCTCATGTGGAAATTTTTCTCCAGGCATGCATGAACTGGATTATTGAAAGCTTTCCGTTTGTACCTGAAGCAGGAAGTGGAAAATGAGGACAAAATGTGAACTGGCAAGCACAGCCACATACACACTCACAAATGCGGTAGCTTCAGGGCTGCATGTGATAGGTGGCTATCACACCCACAGGGTGATGAAATGGAGCAAATGCCTGCACGATCCTTATTAAAATACCCAAAACAGTAAAGTTAACAGATGATAGTAAAATGATAAGAGACTAACAAACCAGTCCCAAAAGTTGCTGCTGTTACTTTTGATATTGTGTGATTATTGGCACCATGCTTCAATGATACTGAATGCATTTTTTTTTTTTTGCTTTTTCGTTTACTGCTTTCAGCTATTATTAATTGTTTAAACCATTTATCAGTTTTTAATTACTTATTTCATCTTTAAAAAACCCTTTAGTTCATTATTTTAGCTTTTTATTATATTTACTAATCTTTTTCGACCATTTATCCAGCAGGTTTTGCTGTCTGTTCTCAGCTTTTCTTCTTCCTCCTTGCACTCTCAAACAGCACATCTGCAGCTGACTCACTGCAGACTTTTTTCACTTGAATTTTGAATTGAGATGTCCTTTTCCACTTGGAAACTTTGGGAATAAGTAGTTCTGTTTGGAATTTCACTGATATGGAACAAAGAACAGACTTTGACAGACAAGGATAGGGGATATTTATGCTGACTTTGTCACACGCAGGTGTGTACTTGTCACATGTAGTCATAGTGTAAAAAGCTGCTTTGGGCTGCTCCCTCATTCACAATGGGTCATCACAGCGGGTAGCTCCATTTGATTTGAGTTTTTATGCTGGATGCCCTAGCTCACCCCAAAGGCATTTGTGTCTCCTCCTGGAATCGAACCAGGGATCTTCACTTGTTAGTCGAATATAATGTAGGTTTAATATTTAGCTGTAATCTTGTAGTGTCTAGCTATAGCTCCTACCAAAAACAGAGACATCAATGGGTGTTCAAATCAGTTCCAGTGTGGAATTTCAAAGCAGCCCTATAACAGGAAGTTTCAATAATAAGCTTGTCTAACATGTTTTCATACATCTGTCCATGTTGTATGCCAGGGGAAACTATTGAAATTACCATAACAGATATTGCTGTTGCTACAGGCTGCTAGATGAGCTGCTACAAAAAGAGAAGGAGTACCAGCAGGTCTTAAAAGCCACACTGCAGCAGAGAACACATGATCTAGAGCTGGTCCGAGTCAGACACAGACCCCCAGGTAAACACACTGAATCACTCACTCATTTTCATCCAATTGGCTGAATATGGAGCCCTGCTACAGTCAGCTAAGAAGAAGTGCCATGTGTCTATGTGCTCTTAGATTTGCAATCCATGGATTTGTAAACTGTGTGCATAAAAGATTTCTTTCTCCAGGGAAGAAGGCCTGGAGCATTTTGAAGGTGCTTTCATCTTTAAAATGAGGCCAGTTCATGTAGATTTAAGTTAGATTTAATGTTATATTGTGTCTGTAGTTTATGGCTTTCGTTGCAAATGTTTGCTTTTACGTTCCATTTTCTGAAGAAAGAAGTCATGCATAAGTATGACAAATCAGACACCACATTCTAAAAAATGAGATAAGTGACTCCAGGTGAGGTCCATGTCCATGTCCGTATCCATAAGGAGTTTGATGAAGAGAAGGATCCTGGATAACAATGTGGAGTTAGGTTGATATTCAGTTGTGGTAACCTGATATGTAAAAATAAATATCATGTTAATAATAAATGTATGATAATATTACAAAGATAACACTGTAAATAATCCAGCGCTATTGACGATCTGGTTGACACTCCAAATTAGTAGTTGGTGTTTTTACATCTCAAGCCTGATTGTCACCCTAAAAAAAAAACAAAAAAAAAAAACTCGTAGCCAGTTAGCTAGGTACTACAACTACCAGCATGAGGCTTTCAATGCCAAACAAAATTATGCCAGACAGCCAAGAGCAATAAACTCTACCAGCATCTGAACAAAGTTAGCTTTCCAGGGGGAGATTTTTAGACTCCATGGAGTATATAAGGTGTTGGCTGACCTTCTGGTCTGCAAGAAGGGCCCATAAACATTATGGGAGCGGAGGGTTCAGGCCTGAGCCATGAAATGTGATTTCCATGGGTCAGGATGCAGATGAAGATGGTTGTCGGAGTGATCCCGTATTGCTAGGCGGTGCTGTTCCTAAATCTAATGTTTGCATAGGACCTGTTTTTCTGGGCATGTTTCCATTTTTAGTACAGAGGCAAAACTACAAAAATTGTCCAAACACTTATGGACTTGGCTGTCTATAGTTCTATTTATCGTTTGTCTCATTCTTAGAAATTTTTGTTATAAAACTGCAATGTTTGGAACATGTTAATCTCAGTGATAATATTTATAGTATACAGGGATGATTTTTTTGGTGGAAATCTTAAAAATCAAGCATTCATCAAATGTCTTTTGAGTTTTTTATTATAGCTTCTGCAGATGGGATCAGAAATTCTGATCTTGAGGGTTACAGATACTCTCTGTTCCTCCAGCATAAACAGTGAAAAAGTACAAAATGCTATAGCATTTTAGAAGCTTCTGTGCAGATTTCTATATTTCCATTAGAATTTACAACCATATAAAATGAACAAAACAAGGGCACAATGTAATGAAAAAGGGCTCACGCTCAGAACTACATGATCATGATCAAAACCCAGCTTTACTAAAGGCAAAAAACCCCAGATCTAATTCTTCCATTATACTCTTCATAAAAAAGCATTGGATCATTTTCATTTAATTCCTCTCTTTTCTGCCCTCTTCTCTTATGAAAAAGAGGAAGTAGTGGAAAGTAGAGTGTACAGCTTAATCCAACAGGGGAGCTTTAAATCCAAAAAAATGCCTCCCCCTTGACTCTTTCTCAAACAAGTTATAGCTTCCTTATCCAGAACTTTTTTCTTTAGTGTAATTAATCTCCAATCAAGCCGGTTTTTAAGCCTCCTGAGAGTCTAATGGGAATTTTAAAGTGCAATCTCTCATACTCTCTAATTTCGTTAGTGCTACACCCAATTGATTTTATGCCCTCTTCTGAGGTTCTATATATTGTGAGAAAAGACTTCTTACAAATATTGGATCGAATATTCTTTTGCATTGTCTGAGATAAACAGTTGGGCCAGAACTTTAAGTGGTAATGTGTATATATTTCAGGTTATCCACTGAATTTAAGGTAATCTCATGCACTCATCAGTGGTTTAAGTTTGACTCTTACTGGAAGCTTCTTCAGGTTGGGACTCTTTTTGAAAGCTAGATATTATTTTGAAGTCATCATCAAGTTTAGTCTATATCTCTTTGCAGTCAGTCTGTGATTGGCTTGTGCAACTAGTTTGACATGTATAGGTTCCAAAGTGATTATCTGACATTCTTCTTGTGGTGTTGTCATGGAGAAAGGATCTTGAATACTGATAAACTACATGTACTGTGAGCAAAGTGTTCCTCTTCCTGTTGTTTCAGACATTTCACCTCCATCCATCCACCACATCCCAGCGGACCTTGAGCCAGACAAGCAGCTCACTGACTGGCTGAAAGAGCAGGGCGCAGACCCCGACACCATAGACAAGGTTAACTATCTTTAGGTTATGGGGGATTAGTGTGCAGCTTCTGATTCTACTTATGAGCACTGCAACAGTGACGTGTGGTCATAAACTAAGAGTGTTTCTGTTTGTGTTCTAGTTTGTGCTAGAGGAATATACACTGACGGACATTCTTCGTGACGTTACCAAAGAGGACCTCCGGTGCCTACATTTACGGTATTTACACATCTTTTTTTCCTGTCACAATAAAGTTAAAAGCTACTCCTGGAGTCTGAGAAAAAAACATCTTTTATAAAAGTTCCAAATCTCTTTCAAAGTACAGGGAGAATAAATCTTCATCATTGCCTCCTTGACATTTACCTTTCATCTCCTCTGATGTTCCAAAAATCTTTAAATAACCATTTTGGAATGGTTAAATCACACCATTTTTCTTCATCCACAAGGCTTTAAGCTATCTCACTGGAAAAACTGTCTGTGCTGAAGAGGTCTGATGTCATTTTACCGTTCCTGATTTTTAGTGCAAACGTCTTTTAGAAAGTAGGGATGCTGTGATCCAACTTCTTCCTGTTCCAATACCTTGACCTCAGTTCTCTCCTGTTACAGACTACTGATTCAACGCCAGAGTTAAATAAAGTCAAAGACTATTGCAAACATACAACAAAAGCTGTTGGCGTTGCAGCCATGAAATACTTCCAAATTTCTTACACTTTGCCATTAGCTTCCCCCCACACTCTATTGGCTCTTTCGCTAGCAACCAGTGCACAGCCGTTGATGGCCTGGTGTACTAAACAGAAACCAAATAGATCAGCCCCATAGATTGCCCATTATCACAGATATCATGATTTAGCTTTTTGGGTCAGATTCAGATTAGTAAAACAGCAAAATGTTATTCAAAAAAGATGACAGATTGAATAATTTTGTTTTGTGGCAATGCCTTGCTTCATTAGCGATCTAACTTTACTGTCTTTTTCAAGTTATACTTTTAGCTAATAATAAAAAGCAGAAGTAGTTGTGATGTGTTGTGTTGTAACACCATCCATCTTCCTTTCAGGGGCGGAGTCCTCTGCCGGATCTGGCGAGCCATCCAGCGGCACAGAGAGCGAGACAGGCTGGCGAATGACAAGCACTCAAAAAATGATGCATGATGGAGTACAGCTCTGTTGTGGAGAAAACACGCACATGTTCACACATTACCATTATCTCTCCTTTCTCTCTGCCTCTACAGTGCCTTTTTTTTTTATTGTTTTTATGTTGTATGTACAGGACTTACTGAATCTATGCAGAGTCCGACTTGACCAGACCAAAGTGCTTTAGTGCAGGCACTACTGTGTGTACCTTTGTCTTTGTGATTGATATTTATGAAACATACAGACAGTTTAGTGCTCTCCTGATGTTTCCCTTTGGGCGGTGGTTCTCAAACTTTTTTGATATATTCACCTTTAGGAGCGCTACAATTTTTGTATTTACACAAGCACTACAGCCCTGAACTTTTTAAGGACTTTTCAAAAGTCACATGTGACTTCAGCTAGTCTTTAACCTGACTGCTCCCTAGTACAATGATGTCATGTGGTGTGTGAGTGGGTGTCTTGTTTGCTGCTTTCACCTTCAGCCAAGCTCCCTCACCTAAACTAAACTGAGTGTTTCCAAACAGTGCGACTGATTCTGGAGTGTGCTACTTACTGCTGTATGTTACATGTGAGAAAGGACATCTGTGGAACAGATCCCAGCGTGATTGTCTCGAAATTGTGCGAGGCACAAGAATGAAAATGGCTATAATTTCACATTATGCCCATCCCCCTGTAGAGACTCTGTTTCCCCCAGAGGGACATAGTTTGAGAACCACTGCTTTAGGGTGTGAAAATCTGCTGTATATTTGAAAGGTGACTGTAAAAGTCAGTGATGTTGCCTCAACATGTTTCAGCAGATCCTCTGAAGCTGCAAAGAGACAGCTTAGTTACAAACACTATGGTCAGCTGTGCTGTCTATGATGAAAAGAGTCAACAGTAAATGAATTTAGATAAAACTGCTGACCTTAAGACTTGGTGTATTGCCTACAGGCCCACTGCATCTTTTAGTCTTTCCTTCTTCTAACCAAACTGTCCTGCTTACCTTCCACTGAAGATATAAAATGTTGTGAGTCTGAGTATACATTTCAGCCTAAAGCCTTAAATTAAACATAATGTAGCATGCACACACATCACTGCTGCTGATCACTGCCTTTAGATTTGTATGCATGTTATTTATTAGTTGTAACTACTCTCTTCTAGTCTGTATCTGTATTTAATTTATTTTTTATTCCAACTATCACGTTATATGTGCTTTACAATTACAATAAACCTGGAAAAAGAAAAAAAAAATTCTTGGCTGATTTGCTTTAATATCACCTCTTGGTTTACAGGTATTTGTGGGAGGATGAGATGAATCTGGTCATTTTCCATGTTTCACCTAAATCATTCTTGCTTGAATCTTCTGGTCTTTTCTTTTTGAGTGTTTTAAAACAGTCTTTAGGCCCATGAGGGCAGTTACACTACTATGCTGACAGTTTACACAAGCCTCTTCTTTGGCAGTCTGCAGGTTTCTGCTCATTCAGCATGCGTTTCATCTTTTGCACCTGCCTGAAACCTGTTTGTCTGTCCACAGACGACCTTTTACCTGCTTGTCTTTGTTTCCAACAATTTTTTTGGATTTCATTACCGTATTGATTGCGTGCTGTAAACTTTTCTTTGAGTGTACATTCTCTAAGTAAATTCCTGATCTGTTTAGTTAAATTGAAACCCAGCGTTATCTGTTTTCCTAATCTGTAACAGTTAGCCTTGAAATAGCACATTACTGTAGCAGCCTAAGTCTATTGCAGTATAACTAAGGAATGATTCAGGATCACCTGATCCAGCCTTAACTATAAGCTTTATCAAATAAGAAAGTTTTAAGCCTAACTTAAAAGTATAGAGGGCGTCTGTCTTCCAAATCTCATATTCTAGAACATGCGCTTCAACTGGTAGCAGCAAAGTCTGGTAGCTCTGATCTTTTTACTTTATTTTTGTTGTATTTTTTGTATTTTTATCAATTTTTTTTGTCAAGTACTGATGGATACTTCTGTGGGGAGAAGAGTTTACTCAAGAGAAGAGCTTCTTTCATTGAAATGGAGCAAATCTGGAAGATACCACCCTATTCCAGCTGAGATAAAGAGGTGTTTTCGTGGTTGCCGTGCTGGTGCAAAG
>VUQS01006014.1:7982-37418 GCA_015108495.1 Heterochromis multidens
GCAACAGCAAAACACCTCAGTAAAAAAAGGACAAAAAAAGGTCAAGAAGCACTGTGTTTACATAGTGCTACAGCTAATTTCACACCTACTGCAACTATTTTTACCACCTCTTTTAAAGTTTTGTTGGGTTTCAGTCTGTATGGCTGTTTGGTTTAAAAAGTTTTAACATGGCTCTGACACATGAACTTAGGTGGTGTTTGTATTAAAGCACAGTTGCAGTTCTGGCACATTCCAGATATTGTGACTATTTAAACATTTTGGCTCTGCTTTACTTATGTACCTTTCAACAGTCAAATATTATAATACACCTTGTTATTCTGATTGTGGAATGAATGACTAGTGCTATATTCATGGATTCTGTGGTGAATGTTGCTGAACAGTTATTGATGTTTTGATAAATTATTGTTTAATGACAGTCCATGTATGGCGGGTTAAGTAGGTGGAGCAGAGATGACGGAGTTTATGGCTGGTTGATGGTTGATATTTGAGCCATTATAGGCCCTTCTTGGTTGGAGCGCTAAGTTTTCTCATTCCCCTTATCCTGCCCAGCAGCTCACGGACAAAGTCCTGCAGGGAGAAGAGGAAAAAATTTGTTAGACAGTTGCAAACACACACACACAAAACAAGCTCAAGCAATTATCAAATCAAACATTAGATTTGCATCAGAAGCCTAAAATTTCTTTCATTTCTGTTTGATTTTGCAGGCTAAAGAAAGCAATCTTTGTCTAATGGCTTAATTGATATACAACTGACAGAAGACAGGTTATACATACTACCATATTTACTCTGCTGAATGAATATTTCAAAGAAATTGTTTGACATTTTGGGAAAGAGGATTATATGTTTGCTGCTGAGAGTTTTCACTTCCCAAAATGTTAAACTTTTTCTTTAAAGAGAAAATGTTAAGAAAAAAAGCCACTTACATTAAGACTACTTTGTTTTATAGCTCAGTATTAACATTTAATTCAGTATTACCAATTTTCAGTATTATATAAATGAGTTTTTCAATGCCTCAATGCCATGCATAATCACATAAGAAAAGAATGACTATACAGTGCTGTGCAAAAGTCTTGAGTCACCTCTCATTTCTTTATATTTTGTTAGGAAAATAGGAAATAGGTGCAGTGATTTATTGAAATGTGCAAACATACATGGAAATACAGTATATAAGGCAAAAACAGAGTTTGTACAATTCTAATGACCTTGAAAGTCAATATTAAATATGACCACCTTTATTCGACAACTCATTTGAACTCTCTTAGGCAATCTTTCTTTAAGAAAGGTAGGTAGTCTTCAGGAATAGTTCTCCAGGCTTCTTGAAGGACATTCAAAGCTCTTCTTTGGATGTTGGCTGCTTTATGTTTAATTCTCTGTCAAGATGATCCCACACTGCTTCAGTAATGTTGAGGTCCGGCCTGTGGGGAGGCCAATCCATGACTGATAGTGTTCCATCGTGTGTTTTTCTATACAGGTATGCTTTTACTGCATTGGCAGTGTGTTCGGGATCACTGTCATGCTGAAAAATTAAACCGATACCAATCAGATGCTTTTCAGATGGTATTACATAGTGGATTAAAATCTAATGGTACTTCTCTGTGTTCAAAATTCCATCCATTTTGACAAGATCTCCAACACCATTGGCTGAAATGCAGCCCCAAACCATGACAGAGACTCCACCGTTTTTACAAATGGCTGTAGACACTCACTGTTGTACCTCTCTCCTGACTCCTCTCTCCATACATACTGACAAACCTAGAAATTTCAAATTTGGATTCATCACTCCATCAGTCCTGTTGCCACTAATTTTCAATCCAGTTGTCCAGCTTCATCAAACTTTTAAAGGACACACTGCACACCATGCTGAGATATCCCAAATTTTCAGCTAATATTTCTTTGGGAATCACTTTGTTGGTGCAAAAATACTATTCTGTGTTATCTTTGGCATTTTTCGTAGATTCAACTAAAGAAATGGGATCAATGGAGGTGTTTTTGTGACAGGCTGCCAATAACACAGTTCCTAAAGACACAATTAAAAATTGGTTCTTTGCTAACTTGTCTGTTATATGTAGACACAACAGTGATTCATCCCTTGAATTAGGTGCCCTTTTTTATGCTTGAATGAGTCATAGGTCAGTGTTAAGTGGTTCAAAACATTCCATTGAAAGTGGTCAGGTACAAGGTCTGGACTGAAAATGAGTGAAAAAACAGCCAATATCGAAAGAAAATCTTTGTAAAACCTTCAGAAAGCCTGGAGAATTACTGCTCAAGACCACTTTAAAAATTACAAGTCTGGTTCATTGGAAGCAAAATATAAAGAAATCAGGAGTGGCTAAAGACTTATGCACAGTACAGTAGGAAGGAAAAAAAGAATTAGTACCAAAAAGAAAATAAACACGGGCCAACCCCATTCATGTGGATATTGCTTTAAAGTACCAAAAGGGAAATGCTGGATTATGAGGCAAGAAGTCAGTAAGGTTCTATAAAGGTGACTCAGGTGGAGAATATGCTGGAATATAAACCCCACAATTATAATGGAGGTGACACTTCTCATGCCCTAATTCCTGATGCCTCCCTCCTCTTCTCACTCTTTTTCTCCTCCTCCATCTAGCTGTCTTATCTATCCTCCACCATTTCTAATAGCTTCTTTTAATTCTATCATCCCCTGTCATTTTCTCACTAGCAGTGCTCTCATTCTTTCACTTTCATCCTCTCTCCATCATTTGCCTCAACTGTCACATTCACCTTCTCTCTCCATTGTCTCTGCTTTTCACTCTTTATCCTCAGTCCACGTCATCTATGTGGGATTGTATTCAAAATGGCATCTGGGCTACTCTGCGCTCAAGGGATTACAATGTGTTTGTGTGTGTGTGAGTACGGATGTGTAGGTGTGACACATATCAGCAGCTGTCAACCTGGCTGAACGCTGCTGTAGCCTTGGATGCCAGTGACCTTGTCTTTTTTGCAACAGGTTGACCTAATGCACAAACACACGCAAACAGTCACAGATGACAGATGGGCAGTCCAGGCTGAGCAAGATCACCATATGCAGAGGTAATGTGATTGCTCTGCGCCACCTTTAATCACCAAAAATAGCTTAACCCTAACTCACCAACACAGATACTTGCAAGCTTACCCGCACAAACCCATTCACACACTCAAAGACACAAGTGCCATTGTGAACAAAGTGAAATGGTGTGTGTTTGTATGTGTTCTGTTTAGCTTCTGGTCCTTCTACCTACTTGTTGTATTCAGGTCAGGTTGACAGTGGCATGAGAAAGTAACTTTACAAAATTAAATAGTGCCTGTGTGCATCATTAATTTCAATCTACATACTAACAGTATGCTACAGGTCATTGATATTAAGCATTGCATGTGGAAAAGACAGCCACACTAAGTAAACTTACCTCTGTTGGTTTGTAGCAGTCTATTAATGATTCCTGTGTGAAAGTTGGTAAAGAAAAAACAGAGAGTTGTTTAGGGACATATTGCAGCACTGTCTGGGTTGGATTGGTTGGTGTACAGTTTCTGTTGTTATGGACAACTGCTGTAATGTGTTTAGACAACATAAAGACTGTTAAATGTACATGTTTGACATCAGTCTGTCTTCAAGGACAGATCCACCATACAGTAGAGGCAACAAAAACAGGATAGCATGCAAAGCAGTCACATGGAAAATTTGACTTCAAGGTGAGAGTTTCCATTATGGAACAACTAGGGTGAATTCGGGTAATCTGGGACACTTTGGTCACAAGCTGGAGTGTGAGGGCCCAAATGCAGGGCGCAAAGGCAGGCAGACTGAGGTGAACTATAAGCGAGCCGTTTATTGAAGGCTGATGGCAGGTTCATGCAAACGTGAAACATAAAGTACAAAGTAAAACACACTAGGGCTAGGAGACACCAGAGCTAGGGAACACTGGGAAGGTGAACAGGCACAGGAACATAAACAGACACTGAACCGAAATTGACGCTCTGACAAGGGGCAAGGGGACAGAGGGTTTATATACACACAGAAGAGTAGTTAGGGGAGTGGAGACAGCTAGGGAAAATGACCCACAGCTAAACTAAAGACAAAGCATAAGGAACACAAACTCTCAAAATAAAACAGGAAATGTGATAACTAAATGAGGAAAGCACAGACACATGAATAAACTTAACACAAGAGACTTGATACATGAGGAAGGATCGCTGGGAGAAGAATCAAACTAAAGCAACTAGGAAGTGAGAACTAAATACACTAAGGAATACATGAAGTAAATATAAACATTAGACAAACCAGGGATCAAACAGAATATTTAAACAACTAGAAAGTTCAAAAACTCAGAAACGCTGGGTAACGGACCCAGGACCAGGACACTAAGAAAAAAAAAAAAACTATGTATGACATTTAACTGTGGTCAACTGTTTTTTCATGTTTTTTAAATGTTTTTGAATTGAATTTGTGTAATAAAATATAATTGTTCAGGCCCTACAGCTTTTGAAACATCAGCTGTCCCACATTTTTGGAGATGAGCAGCGTTCAGGTAAAATGGGCCGGCTGATCGGCAAAAATGGGCCAGTCTGCAAAGTGAAAAAGAGACATTTCTGATAAAACAGATTTATTTCATTTCAGTATAATTTTATTTTAACAATATAACAATATAACATTGCATGTTTGAATGCATTTAAATTGAATTTAAACATGTGGGATATTCCATGCTCTCACAATAAAGCCTACATTTGCTTTTTGCTAAAGCTAAAGCTCCCCTCATCCTCTCCTTTACCCACTGATTGTATCTGTTGGCCTTGCTCTTGAAGACATCATTTCTATCTCCTCTCTTTTCCTTTCTTTTTGACATGCTGTCAGTAATGACTAGTTTAACATTACATTACTTCAGTATCTATCACTTCTATATCAACATGCCTCTTTCACCCTCTACCTTATGTACGTATGTACAACTATGTTCATGTGTGCATGTTAGTGAATTTTTGTATGTATGTATAGCTAAGATGTATACAATATATACCATAGATAAGATGCTCCAACCTTAAATGGCCCATTTTACCTGAGTTCACCCTATATACCGGGTCAATAAAGCGATTTGCATTTGTTCTGGGATTTGGAGTTCCTGATAAGTTTTTCAGGCTGAAGCTGAGCGGTGACAAAAATGCAGATGCACACAAGCTGTGTGTATGTTGCTGGCTAGTTGCAGCTAATGAAAATATACAGTGCGTACAGTGGCTGTTTGGACCAAATGAAGATACAAACAGAGAAAGGGACCAAAACTTAAGGGATCACATTATAAATCATAAGATCATAAAATACACTTATTTCATCTCAAAAGTATTTTACAATGGATTTTCTGATGACTTACAAATGCTACCTAAAGAACATACCTGCAGTTTGCTGGCTCTCTCGTCATCACTGTTGACCTCCAGCAGGTCATCGATATCTATCTCTACCTCCGGCATCTCCTCCTCCTGGAACACAAAGACACTCTTGTTTAGTGAGCAGCTCGAGCAGAGACACTTGTGAAAGATAAGCACATAAAATATGTGAAGGAGAGAATAGGAAATTAAAATGGAAAACAAGAACGTTACACACTTTTACACAAAAAACATTTCTGAGCCTTTGCACTTCAAGCTCCAAACAACATGAGCATATGTAGAATTTGCCTATTAGGAACAGGCATCATATGGAAATGTCATTTTACTTTGGGCTGGGCCATTTAGTGGCTCAGTGGTTAGAGGCTGTTTTCAGCTCAGTGCCACTTCAAAGGTCCCATGTTCCACTAGTTCATTTTATTTACCCACAAGGCTGGTGCAGGGAAGATCAAACCGTCCCTCCCAGTTACCAGATGATGTATCATCCAAATTCTCCCTTTTGGGTTTTAAAGCCAAAGTGACCATGTACAATATAAAGCTTCTCTATTCATGCAGTGGCCTTTATCAACAACCATATTAATTGCAGCAATCTGTGACTATCCCACCCCAGCATCCCTAGAATATTCATCATTTCCATATCCGATTATTCCCTATAATTTACATCTAATGCCAGCGCTCATGTAGTACACTGCACTCTTTTGCACAGGAAAGACTTTGTGTCCCAAACCTATAATTAGTGTTTTCCCTTTCATTTACCACAGCTATGATAGTTCCCTAACATCAACAAAGACACTGTCGACACTGGATGAATATTTTGGGCATTTACAGAATCATTTTTTTAAAAAAAAGGATTAAGAACCTTTATCTACTACGTCTTCATTAAAATATGCCCCAGATCTCCTTCTATCATTTTCCAAGTGTGGAGTTATGTTCCAAAAAAAGAGAACCTAACTTTCTGCCATTTTTGTGGAAAATCAACACCCAATTTTCCACTGTTTTCAGATTTCAGGCTTTTACCGACCCTTACCCATTGAACTATTTCCATCTTTAAAAAAATATATATATATATTAAGTCTTTACCATCCATAAAGTTAGTAAACAGCTAGATGATGAGCTGATAGCATATTAATGCTCTTATTTTTACCACTTTATTGAACAGTCTTGCTGAAGGTTCACCGAACAATGCAAAGTTTGGCAATGATGACAACTTACTGGCAGAGAAAAAAAAGTGATACATGGTGGGTCAAGAAGTTTTACCTTGAATTGTTATGTTTTAAATGAGTCAGTTCAACTCGGTTGTAACTGTTGGACCCACGGTAATCTGAAAAATGTAAATTAGTAGACTGTAACCTCTTATGTGGGTTTCTCTGCAGCAACTGAAAAGATCTTTGTTTTCTAGTGTACTATATTACTGTACTATACATCACACTGCTATGATACATTCACATGAGCCATAACCTGCAAGAATCAAAATAGATTCAACTCCAGAGATGCCCCTAGTGTTTACCTCAGCTCCCAGCTCAGGCTCCAATATCAAACCCATGATTTTTAGTGACTGTGACTTGCTAACCAACATTCTTTAATAACACTCCATAAAACTGTAGGATGATGTCTGGTCACTGTTATGCAGGAAGCTAAAAATAATAAAAAGTGACTAGTTCTTTGGTTGTGTGTGTGTCTGTTTAAGCCTCCTAGAGGACTCTTGTGTATGGTGAAGCCTCGAGCACGCACTGGTATTCAGACACAGGAACAGGGAGGATGGAAAGATGGCTTGATTTTAGCTCTCAGCATTAAAGCTCAGCCACTGCTCAGTTCTGCGTGGGTGGTTTGATGTGCACAGAATGAAATTAGCTTACAATTATACCTTTGAAAGTAGCCTATAATACAAAATGTTTTACATTCCAAGTGGCAAATGTGGTATATTATGCATACATTTGACTATTGATGAACTAGTGCAAATGGTATTTCTCAAATGAATCTTACCTGTGCAGATAAATGTAGGAATATTCATGTTTTAGTTAAGCAACATATACACAAACATCACCTCGTAACACCCATTTAAACAGTCAAAAAAATTCCACTGACTCTTAAACAGGTTTGAACATATTCCATCTGTATTTGTTTAAACACACTTGACATTCACACACACACACACACGTACACACACACACACACACACACACACACACAAGGCTACCCCACCTTGATCCTTATTCTTGAGAGGCATTTACACAACCTGCATTTTAAGCACGTCTTCCTCTGAAACTTCTCTGAAACGTCTTAGCATGAGGGTCTCGCTCTGAAATCCCCACTCGTTGAGGAAACTGAGAAGAAAGGCGGCAAAATCAGGAAAGTGGCAGAATATGTCAAAGCCTGCCACCTATTAGCATATGAGTGTGTATGTGGTGGAACCACAGAACGGAGGTTGTGTGCAAATGCTAATCATCAGAGGAGAGATGAGCAATTTCAGACTGAGGAGTGGAGGGATAAATTGATTTAGATGGGAAAAAAAGTGAGAAAACTGAGTTAATGTCAGGTGGTGAAATGATGAATATGTCATTGTGGTATGCTTTCTGCTTAGCACAGTCACTGATGTTTGCTCGAAAGTGAATTAGGACTAGAATACATTTTTGTATAAAATGATTATGTTATAAATGTGCAATGCAACATTATGGAGTAACACTCCTGCTAAAAGGAATCTTACCTAGCTTAGCAGAGTGGCAGTGACTGGTGAAATTCACATGATTTGGCTTGGTAATCAATTGTTTCCTTAAAATGACTTATTAAATGTTCTCTTGGTAAACTTTACAAACAATGTTAAAGACCAAACTCACCCCTCCTGATGATGAGGGCACTTCCCGCACCACAAAAACTGCCCAGAAGCAGTTTGAGGAACACGGCAAAGAGCCCATAAAAATAAGTTTGATTTAAGCTTTGGTCACACTACAGTAAAAATAGGACATAGGCAATCTCTCAGCAAATAGAAAAAAACAAAACAAAAAAAAACAGTGGTTGTCGAGTGATTGCATTTAATTTTTCTGCAAGTAGCTGCAGCGATCAACTGCTCACAGCACTCTCAAGCTCTGGGCGACCACTTTCAATCGCAAGGTAATCGCACAGGTCACCTGTTGGGAGGTAACCTGTCTCTAAACAATCACAGTCCACCTCGGACTGACTGCAGTTCCTCTCAGATAGATTTGCAAAGGTTTGCAAATAATCACCGTCTTATTTAGAAATGCAGACAGATTGCCAGGTCGCAGAATAATGCATAACTTGTGTGCAGCAATCTTGAAAATTGGGGGAATTTCCCCACCTCTGGTCTACATTTCTCTGCTCCCACTAAATTATTTTTATTCCCAGTAGGGATAAAAAAGTATCACCTTCTTTGGTTTTTTCACAATTCGCACCTTGCACAGGGGAATCTGGAGAATCATGATATGCCATAGTGATACCAAAAAAGCTCCATGGGAACTGGCATCCAGATCCAGAATCCACCAAAAATAAATACCTTTGAGCAACAGATTTTCAATTTTTGCTGATTTATCACAGTTAGTTGCCATATTATCACAAACAGATTGCATGTAATTGCCAACTTGACCCAAACTGATAGCAGACTGATAGCAGACTGACTCCATCTTAATCCTATTTTATTGCCTTTTTGATGCACCAAAGTTGCTTTGAAGATGGAAACTGACTGCAAATGGCCACAGGCTTGGCCCCCATCTTCCAAGCAACTATTTCTAAGGCAATAAGATCGCGAGTTCATTGCACAAAGTCACAATAATTTTAGTGGTGCCACAGTCTCCAACCATTGTTTTCCCTAGTGTAAGTGTACCATTATGAAGGCCCAACCCTGCAACACTGCAGGACCTAAAAGATCCACTGTCAGCGTCATAGTGCCAGACCCACAGGAATCATGTCCGTGTCCCCTCAGGTTAGAGATTTAACTGCAGCATTAGGGGGACCTACATGATTATTACACTTACATCATATTAGGCAGCTGATTTCAGTGTTGCAGCCAATTTATATTTTTATTTTGCATTTTCAAAGATTTTTAGCTATTATAGTGTGTTACAGTGATTCATATTAACCTTAAAAAGGGAAAACAATTAAGCATCTACAACTACATATAAGAGACGTTAAATCTTTCAGTCAGTGTCAATATTTCTTTTGTAAGGCTGACAACAGGTGGAGAAAACCACCATTCAAGTGGTGTGTGAGGAAATATTAGAATGTTCAAATAATAATATTCTTGCTGTTGTCTCTAAAAGTTTACACAAAGGCTGGGTTTCATGCCCTTAGGACAGATGAAACCTATTAAAGGTCCAAACCAGAATTTCAAGAACGAATTATTGAACATGTCTCCTTCCTTGGAAGGTCATGTTGTTTACACCTGACAGCAACTACCTGCAAATTCAGAGGTGTGAGTGGAGTACAGAGATCATGGCCTCGGTCAGTGTCGCTGTGTTTGTGTACTGTGGTTTGCTGGTTTAACCTAAGAATAGAGATGAATGTATGAATTCGAATGAGTAGCAGTGTGGAAGTGAAAGCCTGTCAGGATAGTAAATTTAGCAGACTGACCTACTTCTTAAGGTGTTTGAGGGCAAAGGACAAGTCTGTCTGTCTGCCTGTGTGAGGGGCTATCAATCATTCACTTCGCCCTGAATGCTCTGTGTGTGTGTACCTGAATGTTCCACTTGTCAGCAGGCAGTCCGTCACCCCCTGTCACTGTGATTGGTGATGACTAAAAACATGGCCTGCTCGCGAGGCGTGACTGCAGGCGATCGCCGATGAAATCCTGGCTCCCACAAACACGCACACATGCACATGCACCAGGTTTTGCTACCATCAATCTTCTGCAGAGAAACGCTCACCACAGGGCTTTGCGTTACATTACCTAAGTGTATTAAATACACTGCGTGGATGGCAAGAATGGAAAAACACACTCTCACACCTAACACACAGATAAACACTGAAGATGCTGTTGTCCTGCTAGATGGTGGAGAGCCTAAAATAGCTAAGGTCACACCCACTGCTACCAGGAACATAATTTTCCATTTCACCAGCAGACAAAATGACAAAAGGCACAATGGCAGAAAGTGACAAGCAGCCACAAACAAACATCCAGAAATGTGAAAAAATTGGGAAGCACTATGAAACTGCGAATGTCTGTTTATGCATAAAAGGTCTAGATGCAGCATTTTTTTTTTCTTTTTACAGATGAGGACTGTTTTTTGTTTGCATATGCAGAAGAGAGACATAAAGATGAAGAGGAAAAGAGAGAGTTTGTGTGCATCTTATATGAAGAGGATGATGTGTGCAAAAGCAGATAACAAGGAGCAGTGTTTGTTGTAATGAAGGCAACTCTGTGAAGACGACGTGTGAGAGCCAGCAGGCAAAACAGAGGCTGAGAGAGAAGCAGAGAGCAACACTGCCAGCCTGTGTGTGTTTGCTGTGTGCAGAGATGCAGAGAAAGTGAAGCATGCATGTCAGCCAGACTTGTATTCACCGACAGCTAAACAGCCGGCAGCGTTTTCAGTCTGCTTCATCTGCGATGAGGTGAATCAAAGCTAATGTAAGCGGCCCGACCCCGTGACTCACCGCAAACTCTATTCAAACTCTATTCAAACATTCTTTGCGAACAAAGAGTCAAACTCCTTGTGACGGGGAATCGCTTCACTCGGCCAAGTGATTCATAATTATTCCTATTCATGGCCCACTTGTATGAACTAGAACTACCAGTTACATTGAACAGAGGCTAAGGCTTCCTGAAGACACAATTAGTGATTCAGATAAAACCATGGTCAAATATTGTTTTACCTCAGAAATATTCTGTTTGAGGAGAGGCACATGACAGAGTGCTTCAGTTCAGTGAGGTAAGGTAGCTTTCAGAGGTTTTCAGTTCATCCAAGGAACAACACGTGATTGCCCCTGAAAACCTGCCATGACTCTGCGATAAAGTAGAAGCAAGACATATTCACACATCCTGGTGTGATTCAGCAGGCCAGCTTTGCAGAGACATTACATGTAATCCTCATGAACCCTCCTGGTTAGTTCGATTTTACTTTCTGTACAGTCCTATTATCACAGACTGGTTGTGTGGTTCAGCTGCCTCGTGAAAGACTTCAATCAAGTCTTTACGTGTATTGGTATCGGATAATGGATAATAGCTGAATGCAATTGTAGAAAGACAAAGAAACAAACCTATTTTCAAGTATCAGCTGCTCTGAAATTGAAATATTGTAACGTAAAACAACAGAGCCAAACTCCCAGATGATAAGCACTTGAAGATATTTACACAGCCAGCAGTAAACATGCTTGCGGAGGAGCTTAGCAGATGGAGTGCAAGATCAGCTACCCCCTTGAGCCACATGAAACCTCACCTTGCAGGTGTGGATCTTTCAGCTTCTTATGACTTCCAGCTTGCTAGCTCGAATCCAAGCTAGCAAGTTTGATGCAAGGTATGATGACGTTATGAAGAAATTGTGCCACTGATTATTGTAGGGCTGTTGCATCATTGCAGAGAGACATTTTATCTGGAAGATCATAGGGTGTGTGTGTGTGTGTGTGTGTGTGTGTGTGTGTGGGAGTGTGTGAGAGAGCGAGAGAGAGATTTGCTGCAGTGCAAAGAGCTCAATGACATTCGATCTCCACCTTCAGTGGGTTACTAAAACTGACATTGACTGATCCTTCTCATGAGCTAGATGATATTAACCACACAAACACAGCCTCAACTGGTTTCAAAGAGGAGCTATGTGGTAAATAAGATAATACCACCGCCTCTTCTTTAATCACTTCTCTGTATGCATGTGATACAGTGGTGTTGTAAACAAGGAGAAGAACAGAGAAAAAAAATAAGCAAAGGTTAAACCAATGAAATTACAAATGCAATTGTCTGTTGCATTTGTATGAGTATCATTTCTTCCTTGATGATGTGATTTTGT
Source organism: Heterochromis multidens (assembly GCA_015108495.1). Classification (NCBI taxonomy): domain Eukaryota; kingdom Metazoa; phylum Chordata; class Actinopteri; order Cichliformes; family Cichlidae; genus Heterochromis; species Heterochromis multidens. The sequence continues at coordinate 20,288 of VUQS01006014.1, forward strand.
GTATCTTTATTGTTGTATTTCCTGCCCAGAGACTGCGGATGGAAATTGGCTAGCACCTAAATCTGGTACAATACATCTCTTCTCTTAGGAGACTAATGCCTTTGTACATGGTCCCTGACAAAATAAATAAATACAAATACAAGGGATATAGGCCTGTGTTAAATCAGGAGCCATGCAGAGATGAGAGTAAGGGGAAATAGGTAACTATGTATGAGACTGGTAATTACAATATATAAGAGGAGATAATAAGATACAGGGAGATGTGGAGCGCACAGATAAGTGGGTCACTTGTGATGATGATGCAGAATGCAATGAAGGAAGAGGAGGATTGCGCAACACTAAAACCTCACAGCTCAGCTTTCTTCCTCTCTGTGCTGCCATGCACTGTCACATCAAAGCAAGCAGGAGCTCAAGGTGGGATGAATTCATCTTCAGAGACCACGTTAAATCGAGTAAGAGACACTACAGCGTGACAAAGGGTGGGGATGGGACAGAAACATGCAAGAAGACAAAGACAAGGGAGAAGTAAGACAACTAAATATAAGGTTTTTCTTACAATGCATGGGGAAACCAAAAAGTTACTTGGAACAGTAACAAATGAAGGCCTGTTTCTTCTCTGTTCCTGCATCCCTCTCTTCCTCACTCCCCCCCACCTCCCAGCACCTTCCTCTTGCCCTCCAGCAATGCAATTTGCTGAAACCATACAGCATGGATTATGTGACTTCACTGGGTAAAGTTAGCTGCTGCAGCAAAAGCTCTTTCCCACGCTGATTCAGCTGTACTCTGGAGGTCACAGTATATCAGACAGGAGAACTGTTAGAAAAACAGGCTTGTGGGGAGGAATTAGACTCAAAGGAAATTTTCAGTTAAAAATAACAAATGATTATGCATACTGAATTTTGGAAGCTCATTGTGATGTAAATGTCTCAATCATTCTCCCCCTGATGTTTCTCCACAGTAGTGTTGTAGTAGCCCCAGTGTCATTTTCCTCCCTGGCCAACCAGTTGATATTGACACCATGTCCTTGCTTTGCTATGCTTGAAGTCTCCTCTGATTTTTTTTTTTTTTTTGGTGCCATAAATGTCTGTCCCTTAGAGGTTGCACATATAATTCTGTATCGATTAATACATCAATAGCTTTGCAGTTTGGAAGAGCCTGCCCCCCACCCATAGTCTTAAAGGCAGTTGCTCCAATTTTATATATTGTGTAGCTGTATCGTGCCATATGATTCTTTGATTTACACTGGAGTTAAACTGGAATTACATATACTTGCAAAAACCCACCCTGCAGGCAGTTTTTGCCAAGCCTGTGTTGCTTTTTCAAATTCTTCCTTCTGTATTTAGTGATAACTCAAAGAAAACTGTGTACGAGCTGTAAATTTTGGTGACTTGGCGACGTATGTTAAACGTGACACAAATGCAAATGGAGAACATAACATCACATATTATATTATATATAAACACATGCCACTCTATGCAACATTGCCACATATGCTATACCATTGCAAACAACATCTTTGATTGGGCCATTCTCCATATTTCTCAAGTTTAGCATAAATGTCCTGTTGTTAAAAACTACAATATGAATTCAATTAATAAGACAACATGATGCAACACTTCCAGTGACAACTGTCTCCTATATTTTTATCAGTTGAGAAATCAGCTTTACATATGTCAACAGTTTTTTTTTATTTTATTTTTGATTACATTTGCAAGTCATGAGACTGAAGCACTGAAATAGCTTCTTTATTTATTTATTTGATTAGCATATTTGAAGTTATCCTCCTCTTGCACTGTAATCATTAACTATGTGTTTGTGGTCATGGAATATGGTCAGCGTATGAGTCCATTAGGCTAATAAAATATGATTAAAAAAATATATAAAACTACTGTAGGAATCAGTGTTCACAAATGCTTGCTGCTCTTTCAAAAGCCAAACGGGCCATTTGAAGCATTTATAAGTGCCAGCCGGAGACATTAAAATACTCAGTGGCAGAGAGAACGAGACGACTTATGACCTTAACAGCTTTCCATACCAATGTGTGGTTATACTCAGTACCAGTTTAAGATCCTTTCCAGAGGCTATGTGCTTAAGGTTAATAACTACCCTCAAAATGCTATGCCATATATCCTCCTTTAGAGATGTAGCTGCTTATGCATCTACATCTCTGCTCTATAATACATAGATAATCCCCTTTAAAGCTCAAAAGATAACATCATCTGCAAACAGCAGAGATACCACCGTGCTTTCATCACTAAACTGAAGGTGTTCCCAAACATAAGAGGCAGTTTAATAGAAAAAAAAAATACTTTTAATGTATTGTCAAGAGCCTTTAGGTCTTCTACCTTGTACAATCCCTTCTCAGCACTTAAATCAATAGCCCCAGTTACTTACAGCACCAGCTGACATACACACATGCTTTTTTGCCCTACTCCTATACAAAATCAAATACCTAATATCAGCCCACCTCCCCTTTGGTTTAAATCCTGATTTAAAGACAAGAGTAAGTATTACTGTGAATTGTAAAGCATGAAAATGCCAGCGCCTGTTTTGTGACTTTATTTCAGTTTTGTGATTGAACACAGTATTTATTTTATTGTATTTACCAGGCAGACAGTTTCTCCCTGATGCTAATGGATCAACAGCTGGGGCCCATTTGGACCTTTGCCCTAAGTGTAAATCAGCACTTTCAGTCATACTGGACTTAACACATCATGAGCACCAGGGGCAGAAGCAGTCATTCTGCCTACTGGTAAGCTACTCAGAGAGTATAATAACATCTAGTTAAGAAAGCAGGTCAAAAATAAGCACTTTTTTCCTAATTTACTTTCATCTCAAGTGCTTGTTTGCTAATTGCATCAACTGCTTTCAAATGTGCAGAGTCATGCAGGACATGCAAAGGTAGACAAGCCACATGCCCATATATAAGCACACGCCCCTGACTTTGAGAGTCAAAACAACAGTCTTCCTTTTCTACGTCTTTCCTTCACCTCCTTTTCTCTGACACGTGCAAATGATGACGGTATTTTGCATCTTCTTACTGTGCCAACCAAAGAAAGTGAGTCGGTGTTTACGTATAGCTAGTTTATGAATTGATTTGGCCTGCTAACAATGAAACCACTGATTAACTGGATCATCTAGGGATGGGAGGAGATGTCATAGGAAGACAAGAACTTCAGTGTGTGAGTGTGAAAAGTCAACGCCTCTTCCTTTCATCATCTCAGCGGCAACTGCTGGTTGCACATTTCGCAGCTGGTTCTCTCGGGACTCGTCTTTTAATGACCATCTTTGATGAGTGTTTGGGTTTAAAACTCAAGCTTAGTAAAATGGAAAATGCATCACTACTAGACTATGAGTGCCATGCTTTGTATTTGCCATTTTTCTTCTTTTACCACTAGATGTTGGGATTCAATGGCTAGATTTGCAAGAGCTATAATTCAAGTTAATAACCTGAAGACATTTGATCATTTTCAGGTCTCTTTTTTTTCACCCTTATCCACATGTATTCTTCAATGTGTATGTAGACATATCTGAAGTTACCATGCCAGCAGTTTCACTACTAAGATCATGAACACAATACACAGGTTCAATAGGAAAAGAAGCCTCAAAGTACAGTGAGGAAAGAGTTGAGGAAAGATGCAGACGACAGAGACTGACAGAAAGACCAAAAACTGTGATAAAATCAGGTTTTCATCACCACGGCTCCATCAGGGGGGTGGAGCTTGAGTGTGAGCAATAGGACCCAAAAGATGGAGAACTGCAGTGCCATGAAAAAGTATTTGCCCCCTTCCTGATTTCTTAGTTTTTTGCATATTTGTCACACGTACATGTTTCAGATCATCAAACAAATTTTCATATTAGACAAAGACAACCTGAGTAAATACAAAATACAGTTTTTAAATGATGATTTCATTTATTAAGGGACAAAAGCGATCCAAACCTACCTGGCCCTGTGAGAAAGTAATTGCCCCCTAAACCTAATAACTGTTTGTGCCACCTTTGGCAGCAAGAACTGCAATCAAGCATTTGCAACAACTGGCAACGTTGCTGTGGAGAAATTTTGGCCCACTCTTCTTTGCGGAATTGTTTTCATTCAGCCACATTGGAGGGTTTTCAAGCATGAACGGCTGTTTAAGGTCATGCCAAAACATCTCAATCTGATTTGAGTCCAGACTTTGACTAGGCCCATCCAAAACCTTCATTTTGTTTTGTTTTTTGAGCCATTCAGTGGTGGACTTGCTGGTGTGTTTCAAATCATTTTCCTGCTGCATAACCCAAGTGCACTCGAGCTTCAGGACACAAACTAATGGTTGGACATTCTTCTTCTGGATTTTTTGGTAGAGAGCAGAACTTGTGGTTCCATCAATTATGGCAAGTCGTCCAGGTCCTGAAGCAGCAAAGCAGCCCCAGACCATCACACTACCACCACCATGTTTGACTGTTGGTATGATGGTTCATGAAGATCTTTTTTGGCAAATGTGAGACGAGCCTTTGTGTTCTTTTTGGTCAACAGTGGTTTTCTCCTTGGAACTCTCCCATGGATGCCGTTTTTGCCCAGTCTTTTTCTTGTTGTTGAATCATGAACTCTGACCTTAACTGAGGCAAGTGAGGCCTGCAGTTCTTTAGATGGTGTTCTGGGTTCTATTGTGACCTCTTAGATGAGTCATTGATCCCCTCTTGGGAAATTTTGGTAGACCGGCCACTCCTGGGAAGGTTCACCACATTTCCAAGTTTTCTCATTTGTGGATAATGGTTCTCACCGTTCACTGGAGTCCCAAAGCCTTAGAAAGCTTTGTAACCCTTTCCAGACTGATAGATGTCAATGACTTTGTTTTTAGCCTACTTCACTTTGTCAGACAGGTTCTATTTAAGTGATTTCTTGATTCAGCAGGTCTGGCAGTAATCAGGCCTGGATGTGGCTGGTGAAATTGAGCTCAGCTTTCCAAAAAATTTGATTGATCACAGTTAATTCATGATTTTACAAAGGGGGCAATTACCAGGTAGGTTTGGATAACTTTTTTCCCATAATAAATGAAATAATCATTTAAAAACTGCATTTTGTATTTACTCAGGTTATCTTTGTCTAATATTAAAGACTAATCGCTTTTTCTCCTCTTTTCATGTCGACTTTCTATCATCATTGACTTTCTCTTCTTATAATGCCTTTTTGTGTTTGATTGCTTGCTCAATTACATGTTCACTGGATTGGGTCACAATATACTTCAGCTGTGTTATGTGGAGGCATGTGTCATTCTTACTATATTACAGATGTATCAGATGAACTTTTGAACTTTCTTGCACTCCTGGAAGACATGTGTGATTAGGATCAACTGGAGAGAAAAAACAGAAAAGAGGGGGTGGAGGAAAACAAAAAAGCAGGTGGGGTGGGTGTCCCACTGCATCAAAAGTTAACACGAGAGCGAGGAATGACAGGAGGATGGAAACTATAGAGTGGGCAAAAAAAAAAAAGGCAATTAAAAGACTATAACCTTCATCCTGAGTTTTGCTTTTCTAAAAGACATTTGATACCTTTCTGCCACCACTGTGTTTATAACTGTTTCAACAGCTGGTATTTATCTGCTTGCTTAAAGGCCTTCTTGTCAACACCTCTGATTTGTTTAGCAGCACATGCATGTGTCTGCAGGTGGTATGTGAAATGTGCCAGCACATGGTCGGACACAGACCCCATCAGTATCTATTTTTGTCTGTGTAATCTGAATAGAAGATAAGTAAACACAACAGTGACCTTCCTCGCCAGATCCATAAACACATCAGGGTCACTCATTAAAACAATCATCCAATTTACCGGGTAAATCTCCTTATGAGTGGATCTGTCAGTCTTGGCTGTAATAATTGCATAAATGGTGGTCATTGTGGATCCATGTTTATCCTCTTTTCCTCCTTCATAGCCCCACCTTCTTGTATAATCTTGACCCTTCACAGATTTTAAAAACACATTAGATTGGTGTGAAATAGACCGAGAGGTTGTAACAAAGATCAACAGCTTTCAGAATAATGAGGCAATCCCGCTCAGCCCGCATCTTCTCATCAATCAGAGTGAGACATGTTCGATTGATCACTGAGGGGAATCACATCCATCAGCTGTCGTGGGTGGTGAATTCACATTTTCACAGGCTAGCAAAACAGAAAATTATAGATCCACAATTTTAAAATAATGCCTGGATGTACCTGTTTGTATATACATGCAGTATATCCAGTAACTTCAATGGTAACATAATGCTCCTGTCTTTGTATATGCCAATATGCGTGTTTACCCTCGACATGGTATTGCTAAACCTATTGAACGCCACTAATGACTTGGCTTGAATTGCACTCTTTGCTTTTTCTCAGCAGCTTCCACACCAGGCTCGCATGACACAGTATATGATTGTTCCTGCTCCCCAGTAAGGAAAAAAAAAACAACAAAAAAAAGGCAAACAAGGAGAAATGTTACGGACAAGGTCACATGAGAAGCAGAGGGAGGAGGGGATAATGATGCCGACAGAAAGAGATAATGATGTTCTTTTTTTTCTGCCAGGAAGTTGATGCTAGGGGGACAGAATCCAGATTCCACTGTCCACTACCCAAACACACAAAGACTGCCTTGGGACCCTCCTACACAAAACAGTGTGGAAATTAACCAACCGCCCTTATTGTGGTGACGATTATCCAGAGAGAAAAGGAGCAGGAGAGAGAAGCATTAGTATTATCTAGAAGAAGATGCTTCTTCTCCAAGTTCTCTTTGCTCCATTTGGTCTAAATATGCACACTGACCTGTGAGTGTGTGTGTCTCCTCATGCTCATCAATGCACGGAAAGTACCCCCGACTGCTCACCACCCTATATCTGCCACAGAGCAGCAGAATATTATGGCCCCAAAAAGCCTGTACGGCCTTATTCACACCCATGGACACAGACATAAACACACACAAGGCCTGAGGGCCAAGCGTTGTATGCTGGCAGTGTCTGCGCCTGTGCACATGAATGAGCTTCATTGAGTGGGGCTCTATTAAAGCTGAGCCACAGAAAAGTAGGGCATTACAGTGTCTTTCTCCCCTTATTCTACAGCATACACCCCCCGAAGAACGCACACATAGAACTCAGTACGCAAGCCAACAACAGATTTACTGCTCTATCAATCTCTTTCTCTCTGTTATTCTCCCTCTCTCTCTCACACACCAAATAAAGGCCTAAAGCTTCTCCTCATTCATTGATTGCTCTGAGGTGCTCTCAGACAGACAGACTCATCACTGTGCTGACAAACTCTGCCTTTTAATCACCAAGACTTGACCTCAACGTTAATCTGCAGTCCAATAGAGTCTACTCAAGACAGAGGGAGAGGTTACGGCAGCACAATTAATCGAATCTTAATCTCGGTCATAATTTTGGGTTCCCGCAAATAAATGAACATAATCGAGCAATACTGAAAATGCATGCTCCACCGACACAACGCAAAGCAAAAGTAAATCAAGTGCTCCCTAAAGCACTGCCTGATGATGTACCTGCTCGAGCCTATCACAGCTGCTCCCTGCACCGCACAGCTTGAAGTTTCCTTGACTAGTCTGGTCAGGTAACACTACGTTAAAAGATAGATATTCAACAAAATTCAAATGTCTGGCACAACAGAAGGTGAAGAGCTTGTCCCTCAAAGCAGCTCATCATCTGTTGTTTGGAAATACTTTGGATTTTGGGCAAGTGATGTTAATTAAGAAGAAATCAAAGAGTGCTGTAGATTTGTGCTGCAAGACATCCCAACCAATGCTTAAGCTATGGTTCTGTGATCATGTCCGTTTGCATATGTATTTGCCTACGGAGAAGGCAGACAGTGGCTGCAGTGGACACTTTTCATTGTTTTTAATACTCTGTTTCACTTCAGCTCTTTGTATGTTACAACTTTGCCGCTTCTCTGCGGCTGGCTGATGGACCAACAACAGCACTAGCAAGAGTGGCCCACAGACCACCGTTGAACCATAATCTTCCCTTAAGTTATTCAACCGGGTGAAAACACACCAGAAACTGCAGTATAATTAATGCATGAAGGCCAAGATAAACAATGAAATGGCTGCTAACGTGAATTGTCCAACATCAACTCAGGCGTCCATAAAAGCTCATAAAGATGCACTGAAATCACCAACGCAATTGCCAGAGATGTGTGTCACAGCTGCTGAGTACTTTGCTTCGAGTTATATTAACATCCATTATGCAGGTACACTGAATGGAATGAAAGACTTTATATTTTGTTTAAGGGCGATGTGCTTAGGTCACGTGAATAAACACCTTATTTGTCTGCAGAGATGTTTTGATTAACAGGAATGTAACACAATTTAAAAGTGAAAGCAGTGCCCTGTTGATTTGATTTTTGATTATGTTTTGTTTTGGGGTTTTTTTGTCTTCTAAGAGATGCACCAAATTAAGGTGGATGAGGAGGGCCAATTTTATTTTGATGCATTTGTACATTCGCAGGAACGTCGCACAACATGGATTAATAACACTAAAACAACAAAAAACATTTTTTGCCACTAAAAATCAATGAATAATTCTGACAAATCATTGTGATTTCAATATTGATAAAAATAAATAAATTAAATAATTGTGATTATCATTTTAGCCATAATCGTGCAGCCCTAGGAGAGGTTGTGGGCTAGTGTTAGTGTTTTTATTTAAAGAGGTGGTGACCAATATGCTGCAGCTAATTCAATCATAGGGTGAATTTACATGTCAGTATTCCCATTAAGACTTCAAGAGACAGAATGTTGTTTATTACCACTTCTAATGGTTCACAGTGAGGACAAGTATAGAGTAAAAGCAACATACATAAAGCCATTTCTTTGACACTACAAGGAGGCAATAATACAGTCAAGGCTTTCACTGTATTAAGAGCTGCAGTGGGAGCACTTAGGACTTTGGCTTTCTAGCACCTCTCCTGCTTTTTCTCCTCCCTGTCCTTTGAACACCAAAATGAACAGAGGCAACATGTCCCGAGAGAGCAGAGGGGAATCCATCTCTGACAGAACTCACCTTCTGTTATCCTCTCAACCAGAGAGAGAGAGAGGGGTGGAAAAAGGCAGAAGCTTAGGGAATAAGTATATATGAGATGAAGCCAATTTAACAAAAGAAAGATACAAAGAAGGAAAAAAAATACCCTAAAAAATGACTAATTTGATATTTTGATGTCTTGTTCACTTCAAGATTAAAGGACAGTTTTGACATAAAGAGAAATAATTTGCATTTCTCCTTAGAAGTCCAATAATACTCTCCTATCAGCTACTACCTGGATAACTGCTTAAAGACTGGAAAAGAGTGGAAACTCGGGGGCAGCTGTGACTGGGAGGTATAGCGGGTCATCTACCAATCGGAAGGTCAGTGGTTCATGTCCCTGCTCCTCCAGTCTGTGTGTGTGATTGGGTGAATGAGGCTTGCAATAAAAAGCACATTGAGTGCTCAGTTAGAGTAGAAAAGCACTATGTAAGTACCAGTCCATTTACCATTTAGTTATCAAGAAGCCTGCATCAAAATTTGCCTTCCAGCACCGCTAAACGCATATCTTGTTTATTTAATCAATATAAAGGCAACATTCTTGTTTTACTTTTATCATTTAAACAAATGACATCTTAATATATTAATTCCTGGAGTTGCTGGTAGCTGAATTTTGGACTTTGGACCAGGCTAGAGGACCAGACCATCAGTACTCAGCCCAATTCTGGTGAAAAGTGATGACCTTCAGACAGCAAAGTTTTACTTGACACACATTTTCTCACTTTTACTCTGTAGCTAAACCAGTTTTTGCACTCTTTGAATTTTCTTCCATTATTTTGTGTTACACAATTCGTCTTCCAGTTATTAAGCAAACACCGGGGCTGATAACTGAAAAACAAATCCTGTTTAGTCTGAGTTAACATTTTTCTGCTCCATTACATTTCAGTATCACCACACAACCACCCCGCCTACAAAGACTCGCACACACACACACACACACACCTCTGTGATGCTCACTAGTATCAGGTTTTCTTATGAAACTGATACAGTGGCTGACCTTAAGCTTGACCAGCATGCTCCAATCAGTAGCCTCCCCTTCGATTTATCATGTGCACACACACAAACACAAAATACACACTTTGGTCTATCTTAGGTCCTATTCTGAAGGTGTTAACAGGCATGAAGTGGGTGTGACTTCCTGCTTACAGTCATTTGAGCAAACATCAGCAGCAAAGCAATAAGATCCACCTGCTTTAAACACTGCTATTCACAAATGAACAGGCACACACTCAAAAAACTATTTATGCCCAAAATGTTGACTTTAACTAATTTGATTACATGTAAGCTTTCCGTGTAATTTTGTTACATAAGTACAATGTAAAATACTAAATTTAATAGAATCTGGTCAAATGAAATGTACTTGATTGGTATAGATTCAGTCTATACCAAGGATATTTTCCTTAATGATTAATTATTTGAATAAATAAACCTTTGATTTTATTTATTTCAGTTGCATTTTACTCAAGATTATTGCCTCATGTTTATGAGGGCAAAGAATTGTTTTTTTGAGTGTCGGTGAAAGAAAGCGTTAAACAATACAGCAAAGTGATAATGTGTCAAAATAATGAAAAATAATGATGTGCTGGTTTCATTTCATTCTGCCGTTCCCTGAAATTCTACCAGCCTCCATGTGTTTCTAACACTAGATTATTCTAGCATCCAGCGTGACATCAGACTGGCAACAACACCAGTGAGCCAAGGGATTACCATGTGATATTATCCCATTTGGCATGTGAAAGACATAATATGATGAGGTGTCAGGCTGCTGGGAATATCTTTGCTGAAATCTGGACTGCAGGGACTCCATTATTAAACTGAAGTCAACCAAAAGCGGCGTCTGCTTACAGAAGTGTTGAGTTCTTTCCATCCAGGAAATCATTAGAACTTGTGTATGTGCTTGGTCTGCAGTGTTTTACTATTCATCTAAATATCCACTTGCATGAAGCAAATCACAAGCCAAAATACGGATCAGGGCTAGGCTGGTGCACTCGGGCCCTCATCAAACATCAAATATTTCAGTCACCTCTGTGTAGATCAAGCACACCTGCTGATGACAGTCCGACACATAGCCAAGAGCTCAGACGGCTTTGAAATTTAAACTAGTCTGCTTTCAGGCAGACTCTTTTCAACTTGAGTGAGAAGAACCACAGCAGAACCATAAAAAAAAGACGAGGAAGCTTGCAAACAAAATCACAGCTATATAAATTGCACCGGGGCACCTCCACATGCAGAAGGCATGCAGGATGTCTATCATCCTGCATGCCTTAAATATGGGAAAGAAATATTAGCAGAAGAATAAACTACTGAAAAAACAGCAGTGCTTTAGTGGTGACATTCAGTATGCTGTAATTTCAGCAAGATTTTCCTTTCTGCACATGCTCACACACACTGCACTCAGTTTTACTGTCTACATATTGCAGTAATTAATAACCACGTGCACGTCAACAACTGCAGGCATAAGACATACTGATGTCCCCACACCTATACCTTATGTTTAAATAAAATGCACCTCCTCTGTGTTGCTTGATCCATGTTCACAGACCCCTGTGTTAGTTTCTGATTGGCTGAGTCTGTGGTGACAGGCATACTGTAAAGCTGTGTTGTGTATGTGTGCATGCTTGTGGAGACTTTCAGCTTGGAAAGGGGAGTCAGAGTCAGAGAAGGTGATTGGCTGTTAACGAAAGTCACAGCATCAGCACGTCCTTAACCCACTGCCCCCCCACCCCCCATTTGGCTCTGTGTGGCAAAATACTGGCAGCAGGCATACTAACACGTTCACTCACACATGACTTATAGATCCGCTCTCTTTCTGCACCCCTTTCATGTGTTCTCTCCACGCAAACACACACACACACAAAACCCCCCGTGGCGCCCTCCTCCCTCTTCAAATGTTAAAGAATGCGACTTTAGGACGTGAGAACGCAGAATAATCGGCCTGTCAATACCCCCCCCCCCCCGAGAATGGAGTTTCTCGTTCGAGACACGGTGAATAAGACAAAGCGCATCCTGGTCGGTAATGGCCAACGCGACTGGTGCGTAAAAAGCGCAACCGTGCGGTTTCTCTCGCGCTCTCCTATACTCTCCCCTTCTCTGTCTCTCAGCCTCGTGGAGCCAGCCATCCCGCTTTCTCCTTAACTACGGAGAAAATTACATGGGACATAATACATCAGAACCACACAGCTTTGTGTCGCTAAGCCAACTGGTATGAGTGTTGCAGAGGACAGAAAGACACCAATAAACATGTTGACACGGGCTATTTAGTGCAAAATGTTAAGGTCCAAATGAAATATGGACGCACTTTATTCAGGTGCCCTTCTTGTAAATGCAGTGAGTTGGAGCATCTAAAATGACAGAGTGGTCGGGCTGCAGCAGCTCTGCTTAATCCATAATGTAACTGAAGACATACAGCAAGCGCAAAGTCGGCCAAGCAGGAGAAATTTACATTCCAATTTTGATTAAACGTATCTAAAGGCGGCGAGGTTAGATTTTGAATCACAACCTCCCAAAAATAACAAAGCAGGTATGCAGGACCATTTTTTATTTTATTTTTTTTAATCAAGCAGTGTTCATTATCCAGTCGTCTCTGTGGTTTTGAAGGCATCGGTGACAAGAGCTCACCACCAACCGTGTGCGGCTTTGGAGTTTTGCTCGACTTACCTCACAGTCATATAACTCGCTGAGCTGCTCGATGATCCACTCCTCCAGGACAAGTCTTTTCCGCAGCTCTTTCCTGTCGTACTTCACGGTCACTTTGCCCTGCTTCTTCTGGACCGGGTCATCTCCATTGATGGGTCCGGACCCCACGCAGCCCACTCCGGGCGCACCTTGGAAGAAAACGCGGCTGCCGGCGGTGGGCAGAGGGGCACTGGTTTCGGTGCTGGCGGCCGACATAGCGGGATGTGAAGGCGTATTATTAAATAAACGTGTGGATGAGGGGGAGGACTGCGGTGCTGAGTGGGACTGCGTGCTGCACGGCAGACGGGAGAATGGTGAGGAGCTTTTAAACAGCTGCTATTTAAAGCGCAGCGCCGGAGACAGACGAGAAGGCGGAGCGAACACTGCAAAAAATGGGAGCTTATCAAATAGGTTAATGACTGTAAAACAAATTGGCCATCCTGCTGTTGGTAAGATTGCAGAAAAATGATTGAAAATGCGCCATTAGCTGGTCATAAGGCTATTTTAAAAATTAAATGAAAGGAAAAACAGAAAAAGATAGACCTAAAAGATTCAAATGGGATAAAATAATTTGGTCACTTTTTGCAGCGTATATACCGAAGCCCCTCAGTGGTGCTTTATCCTTGCAGATGCAGATGTTGAGGGGCTTTCCTCAGTTGTACTATTATTTCTTTATTTTTCTAATATATAAATGGGGTTTGTACATTTGTGTGAAATGTAGAAGTAGAAAGAGCACGTGAAATTATAGTCTGTCACTAATATTTTCAAACACTGAGTACAATTCTGACCTGGCATGGGAAAACTCTGGTGCGCCACCTGTTGGACATATAATATAATATAATATAATATAATATAATATAATATAATATAATATAATATAATAAACTTCTGCTTGTTCATCTGAAGTATAATATTGATCAAACTAAGGAAACAGTTACCAGAAGATTTTACAGTGAGCTTCGGTGAACCTTAGACTTGGATATGAATCAACAGACTGAAATCAGGAGGGTGGGAAGTGGAATTAAATATTAACCTCACAGTAGTAGGACTTAACACTGACTTAAATCTCTTTTATGTTGGTCCCATTCTTGATGACCTGGTAGTGGATCTGTGCTTTGTTTCATTTTATAGCTGACCCTGAAGCTAGTGGGGCGTTTCTCAATAAGGTTGCTCTGACTCAGCCTATATGCCCACCCCAGATAACTGTACTAGTGTTTCACAATAACAAGTCTGCTGAGGTAAGCTACACAGAGGGCAGGTATCCGTGGCCTTTTCTCTGCACTCCAGCGATCATGGCTCTCCTGTCCGTGTTCACGCCTGTTCTAGCGGTAGTTTTGTGCCTGGTGATAGGTTTCATGCTGGTGAAATCACGGGAGACGGAGACCACTTCTACATCTCCAGGCAAAACTAAAGGGGCGACTAAAGGGGAAAAAAGACCGTGGGTGGATCAGGACTTACAGGACGATACAGAAACCACAGCAAAAGAAGGCGGTGAGATCTTTTTATTCGCTAGGGCTTTCTTTGTTGTTTTGTTTGGTTGGTTACATGCCTTGTAGTCAGCTGCATAGTATCCCAAATGTAGGCCACAACTATTTAAATACAATATAAGTTGAACATTGTTCAAAAAGAATGTAGTTTATAGACTAAAATGTTTCTTTTTTTTTCTTTTTCTTTTGATTGGTTGTTGGACTATTACATAACATTCCCACATTTTTTTTTATGACACTCCACAACTTGGCAAAGCCAGCAACTGTCCCAGGAGATAAGACCCTCAGAGGCTCTTTTAAACTTTTCCCCCTATATTAATACTATAATCGCATGTATTCAATATAGGAAAGAAAAAAAAAAGGTTTTCAGTGATACTGATTTTGATTCTACAATGCTTTTTTATGATTGATCATGAAGGTAACAGTGTGCAGGGACAGTGCAGTGACTGTTATCTTTCATCTCTCTGGCACATTAGAGTGCAGCCAGACTGCTCCATTTGTATTTATTTTAGCCATTATTAACAGATGACAGTTTTAAAGTACAACCCAATTCCAGAAAAGTTGGGACATTTTGTAAAATAAAAATAAAAAGAGAATACAGTGATTTGCAAATCTCACAAACCCATATTGTATTCACAGTAGAACATATAAAACATATCAAATGTTTAAATTTTGAATTTAATTTTGAATTTGATGGCAGCAACACATCTGAAAAAAGTTAGGAGGGAGGTCAACAAAAGACTGGAAAAATAAGTGGTACTAAAAAGAAACAGCTGGAGGAACATTTTGCAACTAATTTATTGGCAACGGGTCAGTAACATGATTTGGTATAAAAAGAGCATCTTAGAGAGGCAGAGTTTCTCAGAAGTAAAGATGGACAGAGGTTCACCGATCTTAAAAAAAAAAAAAAGTGTTTATAAATTGTGGAACGATTTCAGGGTAATGTTCCTCAACATACAGTTGTGAAGACTTTGAATATCGTATCATCTACAGTACATAATATCATCAAAAGATTCAGAGAATCTGGAGAAATCAGGCTGAAGATGTGGATGTGTGTGATCTTCAGGTGGCACTGCATTAAAAACAGGCATGATTCTGTCATGGAAACCACTGCATGGGCTCAGGAACACTTCCAGAAATCATTGTCTGTGAACACAGTTCATCGTGCCATCCACAAATGCAGGTTAAAGCTCTATGATGCAAAGAAGAAGTCATATGTGAGCATGATCCAGAAACGCCGCTCTCTTCTTTGGGCTAAAGCTCATTTAAAATGGACTGAGACAAAGTGGAAAACTGTTCTGTGGTCAGACAAATCAAAACTTGAAATTCTTTTTGGAAAACATGGACTCCACATCCTCTTGACTAAAGAGGAGAGGGACCATCTGGCTTGTTATCAACACTCAGTTCAAAAGTCTGCATCTCTTATGGCATGGAGGTGCATCAGTGCCTGTGGAATTGGCATCTTGCACATCTGGAAAGGCACCATCGATGAAAAGGTATATACAGGTTTTAGAGCAACATATACTCCCATCCAGATGACGTCTTTTTCAGGTAAGGCCTTGCATATTTCAGCTAGACAATGCTAAACTGCATACTGCAGCTATTACAACAGCATTGCTTCATAGTAGAAGAGTCCGGCTGCTGAACTGGCCTGCCTGCAGTCCAGATCTTTCACCAACTGAAGATATTTGGAGCATCATGAAACGAAAAATATGACAAAGAAGACCCAGGACTGTTGATCAGCTAGAATTCTATATCAGACAAGAATGGGACAACATTCCTCTCCCAGAAGTCCCAACAGCTGATCTCCTCAGTTCCCAGACATTAATGGACTGTTGTTAAAAGAAGAGGGGATGATACACAGTGGTAAACATGGCCCTGTCCCAACTTTTTTGAGACATGTTGCTGCCATCAAATTCCAAATGACTTAATATTTTTCATGAAATAGTGAAATGTCTCAGTTTAAACGTTTGATATGCTTTCTGTGTTCTGTTGTGAATAAAATATGGGTTTATGAGATTTTAAAATGATTGCATTCTGCTTTACATTTTACACAGCGTTCCAGCTTTTTTGGATGGGAGTTGTATTTTACTGGTATGTCTCACTGTCTGTCATATTTTGGAAGATGATGATGATGATGATGATGATTTCGGGGACCGCACTGAAGAGGAGAACCTTGCACATGTGCCGTATTCACCACTGTGTTACCCTGAGGAGACAATGCTGCAAAGATCCAAGGAGTTTTACACTTTGATGAACCAGCGGAGGTCTGTTCGATTCATCAGCCCAGAGCCTGTTCCACGGGAGGTCATCGATAATGTCATTCGCACTGCAGGCATGAAACGTCATCAAAACATAATCAATTGGGATTCATTGTAGGATATTAGTTTGAGCTTGATTTTGAAGGGTTTTTTTCCCCGTCTTCCTGTTCTTCTTGTGAGCAGGTACAGCACCTAGTGGAGCACATACGGAACCCTGGACTTTCGTTGTGGTGTCAGATCCAGATATGAAGCATCAGATTAGACTGATAGTGGAGGAGGAGGAGGAGATGAACTACCGCCAGAGGATGGGGCAAAAGTGGGTTCAGGATTTGGCCAGATTGAGGTGAACATGCATACTCTTACTACAGGCAAACACACATTTCTGTCACTAGACTTGTGTTAAAAGAGCTAACTTGGATAACATTGAATTCCCAACTCATTTTCAGAAATTATCTTCCAAAGGAAAATAACCACATTTTCTTTTCTTTTTTTTTTTTTTAACCACTTCCCTCCTCTTGCAGGACAAACTGGATTAAGGAGTACTTGGATGTTGCTCCATATCTGATCCTCATCTTTAAACAGACTTATGGGATTCTACCAAATGGCAAGAAGAAGACACATTACTACAACGAAATCAGTGTGTCCATATCGTGTGGGATCCTTCTGGCTGCAT
>VUQS01006016.1:3785-14642 GCA_015108495.1 Heterochromis multidens
TTCCCTACTGGTCTTCCTCCTCCATGCCATTGTTCATTCCACCGACACGACCCTTCATACAGTGCGCTGCACATGGATGTACCCCCCTCACACTTAATACACAAATTAATGCACTAGTGCCCAAAGATCACACGAGAGAAAAATGACCCACCCCTTCTGACCTCACAGCCACTGACCTGATTGTGAGTGATCTCCTGTCCCAGCCACCCATTTGTGTGGGTGTGGCCCAACACTCATGCTGAGGGGACAAGATGGAGCCATGTTCAGAGTGGAATTGGGAACTCTAGATGTACTAACTGATGTTCTCCAATGTGAGGCGATGTTGGCTAATGTCAGCATCCCAAGGTTCGCATTCTCTGATTTCTGTTTTGCTTTCTTTTGCTTATATGTCAATGAATAATCTAGCTGAACTATATATACTGATGTTTTAATTGGCTGAGGTTGTTTTTGAAGCCAATCTGAAACACTTTTGCACTTTGCACAGGGATGACTGATTTTGGGCAACATCTGTATAACATCAAATTCAGCATCACTGTTTTGGCTGCCACCACGTTTTTGTTTGTTTGTTTGTTTGTTTGTTTTTGAGCCAGAATTTATCACCCACTTTTGCTAAATCCTCTATCAGGAACCTTGGAGTAACTTTTGAGTCAGCTTTCACTTTGAATGCTCACATTAAATCTCTGGTTCATGTTTTTATCACTTAAGAAATTGAGTTGAGTTCCATTGTGTCATGCTCTGCATTGGAGATTGTTGTTCATGTCTTTATTTCATTGTGTTTAGATTATTGTAATTCATTGTTAATTTGTCTTAACAAAACCTGCTTGGGAAGTTTGCAGGTTGTTCAAAATGCCACTGACTAACTCTTCTAAGTACTCACGTGTCACACCGTTGCTAATTCAGTTGCACTGGTTCCCGATTAACTTCAGAGTCCACTTTAAGATTTTTTTATGGACAAGCACTAGCGTACACCAGTGAACTTTTGCATCCACATATCTCAAGTAGGTCCCTGAGGTCATGTGATCAGGACCTGTTGGCTTTGAAGCTTACAAAGCTGAAACCTAAAGGAGGCAGAATATTTGCAACAGTAGCTCACAGACTTTGGAACTCTCTCCCTCTGAGCCTGAACCTGACTTGGTGAATGAGTTTTTAAAAACGAACCTTTTTAAACTTGCGTTTGGGTAACTTTTTGTCTTTATGTTTTGTTGTAAAGCACTTTGTGATATTTATATTAAAAGGTTCCATGTAAATAAAGTTTTACTTTACTTTAAACATAGTTTTTAATGCTATTTGGTTGGGCATTTTAACATGAGAGTCTGTCTGGTTTGACTTGCTTTTGGAGCCACCCTCAAGTGGCTATTAGGGGAACCGCAGTTTTAGCTCATCTCGCTGAAGGACCAGTGTGCCCATTCACTGGCGAGGTGTCTGTCGTTCATCCCTCCACAAAACTTGCTACTCCACCTCCTACATTATTTCTGACAGTATCGGTCAGAATTTGTGAAACTTGCACACAATGATCACCTAATGGGTCTTTAGCCAAACAGTGCTCAAGGTCAAAATGTAGTTTATGTAGTAGTAATATGGTCAATGAGCACTTTTCCATTTTCACAAGATTCACTACTCCCACTGAAAACGCTACATCCAGATGAACAGATTCAGCTTTCTGGGTACTTGCTTATCATCATAGAGGGAGTGGTCCTGGTTGACTCCCACATCAGGAGGTGGTAGGGTTGGTGGTTGGGGCCTTTCTATCACCATTATGCTAACATCAGTAATATGGTCAATCCTATGACATACCGATGTGTCCACATATTTTCATGCTTTTTATGGCCATGTAGTCATAATACTCCTCAACTCAAACATTTTAATTTGGTGGTGAATGAGATTGATTTGTATGGATATGACTGTTTGTAAGCCTGCTTGACTTCTTAGTAGATTTTATAATGTAATTTACTTGCATTTATAGCACTTTTCAAGTATTATTGACCACTCAAAACACTTTAGACTAAAAGTCACATTTTAACTATACATTCATACAGTGCTTTATTCTATACACTTTATCTACCTCACATCCACGGCCACTTTAGAATCACCAATTAACCTAACATGCATGTCTTTGGACTGTGGGAGGAAGCCCATGTATGCACAGAGAGAACACGCGATCTCCACACAGAGAGGCCCTAGCCGGGATTCAAACTACAAAACGTCTTGCATTGTCTTTAAACTATGGTTAACACTGTCACCGCCCAATTAATTCTCATTAGTTTGTACAGTAGAGCCAACAAATGACAAGAAAACGTATCACTTCCTTTCTGTAGTTCATACATAACCTGTGAATTGTAATGGATAGTGAGCTGGATGAGCTGCTATATCACTGATGTTCTGGTTTTTCAGTGACAGAGGTTGCACACATACCTACAGTCAATTTAGAGTCCCCCCCCCGAATTAACCTAACACTATACATATCTTTGGACTGTGGGAGTGAGCCGGAGTACCCGGAGAGAACATGCAAACTCCACATAGAAAGGCCCCGGACTTGATTTGAATCTAGGATTTTCTGGCTGGGGTGGGACGGTGGTTAGCACTGTTGCCTCACAGCAACAAGGTCCTGGGTTCAACTCCACCATCTGGCTGAGTTTGCATGTTCTCCCCGTGTTTGTGTGGGTTCTCTCCAGGTACTCCAGCTTCCTCCCACAGTTCAAAGACATGCAGTTAGTGGGGTTAGGTTAATTGGTGATTCTAAATTGCCTGTAGATGTGAATGGTTGTCTGTTTCTCTGTGTTAGTCCTGCTACAGACTGGCGACCTGTCCAGGGTGTACCCTGCCTCTTGCCCTATGGCAGCTGGGATGGGCTTCACCCGTGACCCTGAATTTGATAAATGGAAGTGGATGGATGGATCTTCTGGCTGTGTAGTGACAGTGCTAACCACCACACCACTGTGCCCATAGGTGCTGAACTGGATAAGTGGATGGATGGATCACCCAGAATAACCTGAACATGTGGACATGGCCTTATAGAACAGAGCAATGCGTCCTGTTGCAGACAGGCCTCGTTCACTTAAGGCATTTCTATTTTTCCATGTTAAAAACAACCATAAGTTGGTCACAGTGTGTGCCACTGAGCAGCATATGCAGTACCAGAATCCTGAAAGCAGCTGAAAAGAATTCAGCCATCATGGCTTTTATCCTTTATCCTTGCGCTCTTCTTATTGTGAAATATTATTTCAGGCAGAGCAAGAATACCAAGTAGAGCAGTAACACCTGCAGCCTCTGCTGGTGTTACTGGAAACTGCAGAAGCTGCATTCCAGTTAGGTGAGCAATTATAGCTGCTTGACTGGAATCGCTTATCGGGCTTATCAGGAAACTTAAACACCATTACCTCATTCATTTTGATGTAAATATATTAGAAAACCCTGTAATTTCACATTACACTGCATTATAGAGAAGTTAATTAGCTTTAACAGACTTTTAACTGCTCATAAAGCATTTTTTAACCTATTGTTCAAATAATAAGCAGATAAACGTTTTTTTTTTTGTTTTTTTTTTAAATAGTTCTCCTGTTTCCTCTGTTACAGCAGAGATTTTATAAGAGGACTTTGGTCACAGTGTTACCGAGCAGCGCGAAATATTAGTACGCGCATTATTAATGAAAAATATTTTTGATTTTGTAATCTATGCGGTTTTTCATCTGGGGGAGCCGTGCACACAGATGATTTCCGGGATATTCACGGAAGAAGCTCCGTTAGTGCAGCTACTTCCGCCTTTAGCCGCCTCTCCTGACACTGAGAAATGGTAAGAGAAATTAGACATCTGTGCTAATGAAACTGTATAGTTGAACAGTTATACATATTCGGCATTGTGGGTTTTGAGGTTGTAGCCGTTCGTTAACTGAAACTACATAAACGAATTTTGTTTTTCCCCATTAGAGTATCTAGGTGGACGGATAGCTAACAGGCTAGCTAGTTTCCTTACTAAAAGAAAAGGCTGCTTGCTGCTTGGTTATAGTTAATGCTGACGGTGAGAACCGATAGGTCCTAACTGTAGTAATGCATGATTGTTAAATAGCGTATAGTGTTATCTACAGTATTGAAAAAGGAAGGTTGATTCTGGTGAGGTGCTGGCCCCAGCTGTCCTGATGATATGGTTGACAAGGAGAGGTGTAGGGTGGAAGTGCTGCACCCTGCGGAGCTCATCTAAAAAAATACCACTGCTAAACCATGATGCATTTATAAAGATAAAAGCTTTTTACATTTTTATCTGTCTGTAGGCACACCTTGCTAGTAGGTTTTATTAATTTTTAATAGCACAGATTTAACAAGGTGCTGGAAAGATTAATCAGAGATTTTGGTCCATGTTGATATGATGGCATCACACAGTTGCTGCAGGTTTGTCGACTACATGTCCATGATGCAAGTCTCCCATTACACCACATCCCAAAGGTGCTCTATTGGATTGAGATCTGATTATTATGGAGGCAATTTGAGTGCAGTAAACTCATTGTCATGTTCACGAAACCAGTTTGAGGTGATTTGAGCTTTGGGATATGGTGTGTTTCCTGCTGGAAGCAGCCATCAGAAGATGGGTACACTGTGGTGATAAAGGGATGGAGTCAGCAACAATACTCAGGTCGGCTGTGGGATTTAAATGATGCTCACTGGGTTTTAAGGGTCCCAAAGCGCTCCAAGAAAATATTCCCACACCATCAGACCACTCTTGATTTAAGGCTGGATGGATCCATGCTTTCATGTTGTTTACATCCAATTCTGACCCTACCATCTGAATGTTGCAGCAAAAATCGTAACCCATCAGACCGGGTAATGCTTTTCCAGTATTCTGTTGTCCAACTTTGGTGAGCCCATGTCAATTGTAGTCTGTTTCCTGTTCTTAGCCAACAGGAGTGGCACCCAGTGTGGTCTTCTGCTACTGTAGCCCATCTGCTTCAAGGCTTGATGTGTTGTGCATTCAGAGATGCTCTTCTGCATACTTTGGTTTTAACAAGTGGGTTTTTTTGAGTCACTGTTGCCTTCCTATGAGCTTGAAGCAGTCTGGCCAGTCTCCTGACCTCTGGCATCAACAAAGTATTTTCACCCAGAGAACTGTTGTTTACTGGCTAGTTCTCTTTTTTGAACCATTCTCTGTAAACCCTAGAGATGGTTGTGTGGGAAAATCCTAGTAGATCAGCAGTTTCTGAAATGCTCAGACCAGCCTATCTGGCACCAACACCCATGCCACGTTCAAAGTCACTTTAATCACCTTTCTTCCTTATTCTGATGCTCAGTTTGAACGAGTTACTGCCATGTGACTGATTAGATATTTGCATTAACGAGCAGTTGAACAGGTGTACCTAACAAAGTGGCCAATGAGCATATGTTGAATTGTAATACTGATGACTTTGAGCTTATGTATGAGGTCAGAGGGTAAAGTGAAGGCCATTACCAGTTTTTGATCGTTTTTAAAACCACTCTTTGGTAATTTTAGCTGACATTAAAAAAAAAAAAACACAAAATAAAAACATGTTTGATGAGGATCCCTTAAATGTGGCTATCAAACATTATGTATCTCATTATGTGCTGGTTGGTGTGGGCTAACCCAGCAACTTAAAGTCTTCCTTTGGTTTTCAACTGGGTTTAGATCTGGTGAGTGCAAATGCCATAACATATGACTCACATCATTTTAATACTGAGCAAACAATTCAGCTGTCTCACATGCCCTTTGAATGGAGCCACTGTCATCCTCGAAAACCTTACCCCAACCATGTTAGAAATGTTCTCTTGGTGTACACATACATAGGATGTTAAGGATGATTCATTTGACCACATCCATTTTAATCTCTCACATTATATTTCTAATAAGGCTCACTAATCCTACTATAATATCTGTCTGTGTAATTGTTGACTGATCACATCTCCTGCAGTCACATTCTCAGTTACCTATGGGAAAGTTGCTCACTGAAAGGTGCATTACTATTACTAAATTGCAGCTGCCAACCACAACTTCCAACCATATTTGCGAATATTTTTCCAATAGATCTAAATTAATCTCCTGCCATCCATGTGCCAACAACGAATCAGTGTCACTCAGATCTATAGCTTTTGACATTAAAAACCTAGATTCATTCGGGCTTGATTCCAGTTGTGCAGATGTGACTCATGTAGGGTACCTGTGTGAAACCAGCTGCATTTATTGTGTTTTTTTGTTCCTTTATTCATTGAGATTTTTTTTTAAAATCTATAACACCAGTATCAGTAGTGGTTTTCTTGATCCTGGTAGCGGGATCAGCTGGATTTTGAGACATACCTTTTAAAAATAAGCGACTAGTGAAACCAGGAGAAACTATGTGAAACACACATGACCTCTTATTATCCAGTCAGACTCAGCTGTACCTGTGAATAGATGCAGACATGGTTCATTAGAAAATATTCTCTCTTCTCTTTTTCTTGTTTTCCACCCTCAGACAGCAACGTTGCGCCCGTATCTCAATGCTGTGCGTGCCACACTGCAGGCCGCCCTCTGCCTGGAGAATTTCTCCTCACAAGTGGTGGAGAGACACAACAAGCCAGAGGTGGAAGTGAGGTGAGTCTAGTAACAGTGTGAGACTTTGTGAAAAAGAGTTTAACATCACAGTGCCTGTGAACTGAATCTGTGACACAGTATTAATAGTCTGTGTGTGTTTCTCTGCTTCCTTCCAGGAGCAGTAAAGAGTTGCTCCTCCAACCTGTAATCATCAGCCGTAATGACAAGGAGAAGGTTCTGATTGAGGGCTCCATCAACTCTGTCAGAGTCAGCATCGCTGTCAAGCAGGTGAGTGTAGATCCTGACTCAGACAAGATGGCTGCTTAGTAATTAGTTATTAATAGCATTCATGTAAAAGTCACAGCTGTCTATAATCCCCATTGTTATTTTTAAAATAATTTTCTGTTGTAGGCCGATGAGATTGAGAAGATTCTGTGCCATAAGTTCATGCGTTTCATGATGATGAGAGCAGAGAACTTCTTCATCCTAAGGAGGAAACCAGTGGAGGTAAGTGGTCTTTGAAAATGCATCAGTCACACTTAAAGGGTTCCTGTTAGAGGTGTTGGGAGTTATGTTGTCACTGACAATAATGATAATAATTCGTAAATGAAATGGAAACAATATTTTACATTCTCATTACATTTATTGTTTGGTTAGGGGATTTTAGTCAGTTGTTAGGTGGTTGCTCTGCAACATGATGACATCATATCTTATAGATAGTTGTGTAGGAGGAATTTATGGACAAACAGCAGAGATTTAGTGTGTTATAGTAGGATTTTTTTTTTGGCTATTGTTGATATTGATGCAGTAAAAATCTTATAATGTGATTTCCCAAAAGAGCCTAATAAGGATGACATTGTACTAACAACTAACAAAAACAGTGTTGGACTAAAGAAATTGTTAGTTAACACAAACATTTTAGTTATGTAGTTAGAGACATGTTCTTGAATATCCCAGATATTCTTGTTAGTAGAGACAGCTGGAATATTTTTCTAGATTAAAATAGCAGCTGTTATTTTATCTTCAGTGTTTCCAAAAATAAAAGATAAAGTTTAGTTGCAAATAGCAGGCTCCTTGATTGAAGTATTGAGAATTTTTATATTAGTTTTTTAAGTCTACAGCATTCAGTTCAGGTGGGTGAATGTGAGAATGTGATGAGAGGATCTTTAACATTACTCTTTTCTTTAATTTCACAGGGCTATGACATCAGTTTTCTCATCACCAATTTCCACACAGAACAGATGTACAAGCATAAACTAGTGGACTTTGTCATTCATTTCATGGAGGAAATCGACAAGGAGATCAGTGAAATGAAGCTGTCTGTCAACGCCAGGGCTCGTATAGTCGCTGAGGAATTCCTCAAAAATGTGAGTCTCAGTAATTCTTTCATATGCAAAACTTTATATTAAGATGACCAACAGTTAAAATGTTATTTTATTGTGTTTTGTTTTACTTTTGCAGTTCTGAGAAAGAGGAAACTCGGGAAATGCATTCCTTTTGCAATCTTGGCTGTCACTGTGGAGTGTTCACATCAGAGGAGTTAAACTATGATCAGCCAATAAAAGCTGAGCAGCATAAGATGTACAGTAATGTACAGGCCAGTGGGTTTTTAGCCTTTAAATTTAAATTACCTCTGTGCTCAGAAATGTTGATGGTTGTACATAATGAACATTCATGCGTGAAACATTCATTTCTGCCTTTGGAACATAAAAAGTCAGGGCAGATCCTTAAAAAGAGTTATCGATATTCATGAGCACAGGCTAATATGGAATTTTTTTTCCCCAGATAATTTAATTTTTTTAAATATAGACATTATATATACTATATGCATATTAATTTCCTTTTGCTGTTTTGTTACGACAAACTTTAACCCATGAATGCAATCAATTAGGTAACGTTTCTTGCTTTAGTTCACAAGTACACAGATGAGTCTATTGTCGAAACAAATACATTTGCTGGCAATGAAGATAAATAAAAAAAAATATGCTTTGTATTTTTGTGATTTCTGTTAAGTCTTTAAGCACGACTGCACAGTTCTCTTTATAAGAAACATTAAAATTTATTGAGGTTTGACAGCTGGAGACAGACAAGGCATTTTGGGTTATTTTTCCAGTATAGTGATATACATTGTTACCCCACAAAAAGTATAATACAGGTAGTTTTATACACACATTTAACAAACATGCATGTACAGTTTTCACAGTTTTATTTTATACTCTTTTTCAGTTGTGACTGATTAATTTAGAGGCCAAAAAAATGCTTTAAGTAAAAGACTGAATATTTCATAGCGTTCAACTTTTAGTTTTAGACACAAATAGCTTTTGGTTTCACCATGATTACAACAGAGGAAGTGCTTCATTTTGGATTTTTAGCATATCTGTTTGCAGAGAAAACACGTCACATGCATTTAAAATTTCAGCCCCCTAGTGGTTTTTTGGGGCTCATTGTAAAATTTTCTTTCTTCACCTCTGGAATGATTTAATTTTTTAACACACACCAAGAGCAATAACAGCATGTTGTTACATTTTGTTTAAAAAAAAAAGAAAAGTTAACAACCAAGAAGAGGAAAACACTTAAAAAGCAATTTGTGATTAGTGTCCTCGATCTTTTTTTTTCCACATAAAAACACCTTCAGAAACTAACAATGGGGCCATATGGCAGTATACACAATGCACACTATACAGTAAATATTAAAAATAATCATGGAAGACTGATTAAAGTTAATAACATTACACCTTTTAAGAGGTCCACATGTAAAAAAAATATTCACATCTGCCTTTAGTTGCCCCCATCCAAAGAGTCAAGCTACTGTACGGTTAAAACAAATGTACAACATGGAGGATATTTAGTGAAAGTGCTTTGCAGTGAGAGTGTAGAAAGATGTCTCTGAATCAGGGAAAAAGCTGCCTTATTCAGCAGTTGATCAGCACCGTTAATGCTGTTCAGAGGTCCTAACAAAGTCAGATGAGGTCTCGGCTGGGACAGGAAGTGGAGGAGTTTAGAGGTGAGCAGGGACTGTTTGAAGAGCATCTTCAGTGCTGCGCTGCACATTTACATTCTGAAAGAGTGATGAGAGGAAAGGACTGGGTTACAGTTAGTCCTACATTAATTCACTTGTTCATTAACTCTCTGATGTCTATGTCTTGAATAAAAAGAAGCCATTGTGTCATATGGTGGTACTAACAGACCTTGTGAGTACAGCTACAGTGGTTCTTAAATAATGATGATATTAAAAAAAAAAAACCCCATCTGTTTAAATGGAGATTTCAAATAATTAAAACATGCTCATTGTCCAGAGGCCTTTAGAGCTGTGAAATTACTAATGTCAGATTTTCAATGACTGCTAAGAGGCAGTATAGAAGCAAGCCTTTAATTGTACATAAGTATTGATACATTACTTAACTATTTAGAGACAAATCATTCAATATTCAGAGAATCCAGTAAATTGAACGATTCTAAGGTGTACAAGCAAGTTCACTTGTGTTCGGTAAACAAATTACCAATCTTGACATAGACTAAAACCAATCAACTGGAACTGAAAACACGATGCACTGAGAAATGGATTTCACAGCATAAAACTTGTTTCTTTTTTTGATTAGCATACATTTACTCTAGACTTACTCTGATACTATCAACTACATGCCTAACTCCAAACATGTTTCACACAAACACACACACATAACCTAACACAATGCTATTGATACATGTACAGTGGTGTGAAAAAGTACTTGCCCCCTTCCTGATTTCTTAGTTTTTTGCATATTTGTCACACTTGCATGTTTCAGATCATCACACAAATATTAATATTAGACAAAGTTAACCTGAGTAAATACAAAATGCAGTTTTTAAATGATGCTTTCATTTATTAAGGGAAAAAAGTTATCTAAACCTACCTGGCCCTGTGTGAAAAAGTAATTGACCCCTAAACCTAATAACTGGTTGTTCCACCCTTGGCAGCAAGAACTGCAATTAAGCATTTGCAATAACTGGAAATGAGTCTTTCACATCACTGTGGAGGAATTCTGGCCCACTCTTCTTTGCAGAATTGTTTTAATTCAGCCACATTGGAGGGTTTTCGAGCATGAACGTCCTGTTTAAGGTCATGTCAAAGCATCTCAATTAGATTTAAGTCCAGACTTCATTTTAGTTTATTTTGTGCCATTCAGAGGTGGACTTGCTGGTGTGTTTTGGATCATTGTCCTGCTGTATAACCCAAGTGCTCTTGAGCTTCAGGGCATGAACTAATGGCCGGACATTCTTCAGGATTTTCTGGTAGAGAGCAGAATTCATGGGTCCATCAGTTACGGCAAGTATTCCAAGTCCTGAAGCAGCAAAGCAGCTCCAGA
>VUQS01006019.1:21135-40393 GCA_015108495.1 Heterochromis multidens
GGGTGGTTATGCATTCATCTCCTTCTGTATGGCCAGTGGTGGTACAAATGAAAGAATGACCCCTGCTGGTGGGTCCACATTTTCTGTGCCAGTGAGGGGTTTGCAGCTACGGTGCCTTTTTCACTTTTCTTCAGTATAAGAGCAACAGGATTTCTTTGCTGCACATAAAGTGTGAAAACACACAGCTCTTTCAATAAATCCATTGTACTCTATTTCAGCCAATGGCGAGTTTCCACCAGTGGTAACCACACCCAGGCTGCCGTTGAGACCAACTATCAAGACTCCACCCCCTTTCATTCGGAGCCCACCGATGAGCTTCCCCACTCCAGATTACTGTAAGTGTACCATTCAGCTGAAAGTGAGTGATGGTCAGCTCAGAAGTGGTTTAACTGTACAGGAGAGCGTGCTGCATCTCCTTCTGTCTCTTTGTCTTTACTGCTCTTCTATTTCCTCATACATCAAACTCACACAGACCTGTGCTTCTCACATGTAATACTGATTCCCACTAACTCCACACGTGCTAAGCCTGGCACAATGCATGGACTGCAACAAAGTAAGTGTGCCCCCTACTGGTGTGTCCCACATTCACATTTGAGTGAGTGCTGCAGAGCTCTCCTTTGGCATTAAATGGAGCAGGACGGGCAGTTTTGAAGTGTAAAATCCTCCAATTTGTCTCCTGAGAATGTCAATGGAGTCGGTTACACAGGCTTGACATTTTCCACCTCACACTCTCTCACTTCTGTGCTTCAAAAGGTTAAAGACAAGCAAGAGATTCAATTTCTATATTTAAAGTCATAAGTTGGAGTTACTTTCATATCATACCTGTACTGAAACACATTTCTTCAGCTAGATGCTTTGAAGTACTTTGAGGTGCACTGAAGTAGTTGAGGTTTTTCTGCTGAAAGTTATCAGGCAGTGTGACTTTGGAGTAACACAGGATGGAAGATTGTTTGTACATAAGTACATATTCTCTGTATCTGAATGGCTAACTTTATATTATGAAATGATTTCCACCAAGCATGAATACAAAACACTTTTCATACAAATGTTAAATACATGTGAGCTGTTTTTCCAGTCCAAACACGATTGGTATGAGCAGTATTCCCTCACTCTAGGGCTGTAATTGGATTCATCTATATCTTGTTTTCTCTCCCATGTGGCATAAAAGGCTGTTATGGTATTCATATGCAGTTAAAGCCAGCAAATCAATTTTGTAGTGTATATACACTCGTCTTCTATTTGAAACTGGTTAGACAACTCACAGTAACACACTGCAGGCAGGAATTTGCTTGGATAATAAGTGTGACATAAGTGTGACCCTGGAAATTACTTCTAATTATAACAGAATTTAAAATTCTTATTGCTGGAGAAACTGTGGTGAAAGCAGAGCAAATCATATTCACATTTTTTATTCATGCAAATTGTTAAATACATTTAGGTTAGAAGTCTATAAGTTTGTGGAAGAATGTTTTAGATTTAAAAGTGGAGCATTGTATTTAGAAAACTTTCTGCTAGCCTTAATCATGATGGGAATTTCTTTTTACATAGAATCTAGAGAATAGCAGTTTTGAAGCAAGTAGTAGAGAGATGGGGAAACAAAACTAAACTGCGTGATTTGATGGAAAAGCACTATACAAGAAGTACAGCTGATAGAAAATAATTACCCACAAAATAAAGAATATGGAGGTTGCACTTGAAAAAAAAATTTATTAAAAAATATGTCATTAAAGTCACATTTTTATGGCAAATTATCAGAAGTATCTTACATGTTCTGTATAAATTCAAAGGGGCACACATGTTTGTGTGAGAATAGATAGAGTACTGTGCAAAAGTCTTGATCCACCCCTTTATTTCTTTATATATTGCTAGGAAAATGGGAAATAGCTGCAGCGATTTATTGAAACACGTGCAAACAGACATACACTATATAAGGCAAAACAGTTTGTACAATTCTAACAAGCTTGAAAGTCAATATTTGGTATGACCACCTTTATTCTTCAACACAGCCTGAACTCTTTGAGTCAGCTTTGTTGTAATTTCTTTAAATAGTCTTTAAGGATGAGTATAAGTAGTTTTAGGGATGGCTGTAGATATTGACTGTTGTTCCTCTTTCCTGACCTCTGTGAATATTAAATGAGGATTTGAACCAGAAATTTCACATTGGGATTCATCACTACATGAACCCTGTTGCCACTGATTTCCAGTCCAGTTCTTGTGTAAGCTGGCATACCTCAGCCTTTTCTCCTTGTTTCCTTTCCTTAACAGTGGCTTTGTGACAGCTACATTTCCACTGGGGTCATTTCTGATGAGGCTTTAGTGAACAGTAGATTGATTGAATGAAGGGTCAGATGCATCTCTCAGGTCCGGTGTCACGTCTTTGCTGGAGTTTTTCCAATTTCTCAAGGACATGACTTTCAGATTGTTCATCTGCTGTAGATAGTTTTTTAAAGCTGCCACTTGTTTTTTTTGTCCTCTACTTGTCCAGTTTCCTCAAATTTTTTTATGGACACACTGCATACCATACTGAGATATAAGTTTTCAGCTAACTCTTTGAGAATCACCTTGTTGGTCCAAAAATACAATTTTATGCTTGTGAAACTGTGTTATCATTGGCATTTTTCACAGATTTAACTAAAGAAATGGGAACAAATTATTTGTTTTTATGACAAAGTTCCTAAAGATACAAATTAAAATTGGTTCTTTGCTAAGTTGTGTATTATACGTAGACACAACAGTGGTTGATCCCTTGAGTTAGGTGCCTGTTGTGTTAGGGGGTGGCTGTAGCTCAGGAGGTAGAGCAGGTCATCTACTAATCAAAAGGCTGGTGGTTGATCCCTGGCTGCTCCAGTCTGCATGCCGAATATCCTTGGGCAAGATACTAACCCCAAGTTGCTCTCCAATGCATCCATCCAAATGTGAATGTTAGATAGAAAAAATTGCTTTGAGTCCTCTGGGAGAGTAGAAAAGCACTATTTAAGAATCAGTCCATTTACCATTTTTATGCTTGAATGATTCACAGGTCTATATTAAGTGGCTTAAGCCCCCCCCAAAAAACAGTCCTGTGAAAATGGTCAGGTTCAAGCACTGAACTGAAAAACTTTGAAAAGCCTTTAGAAAGTCTGGAGAACTGTCACTCAAGGCTGCTTTAAAAAAATGACAAGAAATTCTGGCTTCTTGGAAGCAAAATATAAAGAAATGAGGGGTGCCTCAAGACATCTGCACAGCACTGCAAAAGCACAAGCATTTAGCTTGACATGACCTGCAAAACCCTGTATCAGTAAGCATCTGCACTTGTTTTATTGTCATTCGCTATAGATATAGTTTGACTTTCTACTTTTTTCCTGCTATGCATGAGTACTAATTTTGGACACAGTTAAGCGGTTCCTTTACTAACCACACTGAAACACAATTTCTAAGCTCTCTTGATGCATGCTCAATAATCCAAGTAAAAGAATCCCAAAAAGTTGAATCTGTTCATCTGGACGTAGTGTTTTTTGGTGAGAAGTTACCAGGAGGTGACGAAACGTTTCTCCCACTAAAAAACGCTACGTCCAGATGAACAGATTCAACTTTTTGGGACAATTTCTAAGCCTACAAGAGGAAAATAATCAATCAAGTGTCTCTATTTGTTGTCTGAAGAGTGCTAAGACACAGAAAATACAGCAGCAGGTCAGTTGTATTCCTGCATTATTCTGTTTTCATGTCTTTTTTTATACACTCAATTTGAACATAGGTCTAATTAAAAGCTACCACAGGAAAATCTGAAGGGTTTTTTTTTTTTTTAGTTTCACACCGGTGCATGGTGTTATAAATTAAAAAGAGCTGCACTAACGGGGTGACATCACTGAGTGATTAGCTGATCAGATGGCTGCTGATTTTACAAAGAGCATTCATTCTACTGAACAGCAGCTGATGAATGCAACTACTTTGCACTGGAGGCAGAACCGTTGGTGTTCACCAACCCAGAAAGTGAATATGCTGTGAATATTTTTACACAGGAGGTTTTACTGATGATCGGACACAAGAACACTTTAGAGCAGCCTGAAGTGACCCAACGTTGAGTCTTAAATCTGTGTTATAGGATCAAATGAGCTAATTTGTGCTCTTTTCATGCAGGTTGATCTGATCTGTGATGTGAGTCTCTCTTCAGTCGTGAACACAGAGCAGGGTGTTTATCTCTGGAGGGTCAAACGGGGACATTAAGAGACATAAATGCTGACCAGCTAACATTATTTGTTAATGTTACAGGAGGGCATGGGTTGGTCAGCAAACAAGGGCTACTCAGTCTATCAAGTTAATCTTTAATGCTAAGCAAGAAACATGGCATTTTAGTGCAACATTATACAAATGAGAGTGTTTGCTACATGGATTTTGTTGCACAGGCAGCAACAAAAAGGCCATTTTAATGTGCTTACACAGGTAATACTCGGCATGGTTACAATAAAAATGGCAGCAGAAGTAAATCTCCTCAGACAAAGATGGGACTTTGTGATTACACTGCTCTCGCCCTTGTGATTATCATAGATATTAACTCGGGGGAAAGAAGTTGAACTTCAGCTATACGTCGGCCATTTCAAAGACAGCCTTGAGCAGTTAGCATTCGTCGGGCATCTCTCTTCTCCCCTTCTGGAGCTGATGCTTTGACGTCTCCAGGGCAGGACGGCAAGCCTGATGAGGGTTTTAGCCCAGCAGACCTGTCACTCCAACACGGCTCTCCTCTTCCTCCGACACGCTCAATGATTAACCCCACCGAACATCAACGTCTCTTGTCTCCTCTCACTCTCCCCTTCATTTCTCCCTTCACTCTCCCGCCATATCTGCTCCCAGGACATTTTGTCCCCTTTTATTTCCAGATTTGTTTCCCATTTTCACCATGTAGAAGCTGTTATTGACTCTCTGTTAGTTCACATTATTGCCTTCTCACCCAGCCGCCCTGTCTTTCTGTCAGAGCTCACTCTGATCTCCGTTTGTTGTCCCACTTCTTCCTCCTGATCCTTTTTTCCCCCTTCACCCTGACTTCACCATCACTCTTTTCTTCCTTCTTGTTCTTTCCCCTGGTCCCCGTTGATTCCTAACTATTCTGGCAACAGACACTTTTATTTCCCCACCACCACCCTGCTGTGTGCCACCCACAACTCACTGCTGACTCATCAGCTGCTTTTGGGGGATGAGGTTTGAATAAGTCAACTTGTATTAGTTTGCTTCGCTTTCTTTCTCTGATTACCTCCTCCGATGGGAAAGGAACACATTGCTAACTTCAAAATGAGCTCTAGGCCTATTTTCTGACCATGCGCTCTATGAGAGTGTTTGTGGGTGTGTGGTTTGGCAAAGATTAGTGGTTTCTTTAGATGATAAAACAACTTTACACGATGCACTGTTGCAATGCATAAACATATTAGATTTATTTACTTATCTAGCAGGATGTACAAGCATTAGCTTCTTTGAACACAGTACATTTTCATATCAAGGTGTCCCACTTCCATTCATACATCAACAGACGACAAGTTGTGTGGAGTAGATAAAAAACTGGCATCAAATCAAAGACAGAAGGGATACTGATTGAAGGAATCCGATTGGTTCTTGAGAGTAACTGACAGCAGCTGTCGGTCCCTGAATGATTCATGCAGAAAGGAGTTTTGGCCGGTTTGTGCTCGCTAATTAGCTGCACGGGGGAGAAGGGGGAGTCTTCATTGCTTACTTGTTCATCAACACCAAGCCTGCAGCAATCACTTAACTAGTTGCTGTTATTTTGGGATGGGGGGGTGTTAGTCACTAAGACAGATATGAGACTGATAACGATTGCTCCATAAGCTTTGTACTTAGCATTCAGATCCCATTCATAGCTTGCCAGCCTTGATCCATCTTTCTAATGGCTGGCCCAAGGAGGACAACTGTCACTGGATAAGGACGATACATGCTAAGAGAGGAGAGTCTTTGTATTCGCTTTTTGCTTACAGTGTGTCTGTGACTGTTCCTGCAGCTTTTAAAGTTGTTGGCCTGGACTTTTATGGAGTTATTGGAGAAGACAACATTTAATAGCATGACAAAATAAAGAGTGCTTTGTTGTGAATGGAAAGCAGCAGTTTTAGAAAACAGAAATACAGGATGCTTGTTTTGAAAATGGATAATTAGACCCAGTTGCCTTTATTTTCTGTTAAGGGTTGGATTAATTTGGTTCAACAAGTCTTGCAACTCCAAAAATAAATAGTTTACTCATAATTTGTCGTGGAAATAATGTGGTAATAACACTAAACCAACATTCAGTTTAGAGGACTGATAACAATACCAGAATCATTTTTCACTGTGAACCCCAAAGAAAAACAGAAAAATAGCAGCTCTGAGATATTGGAGTTTTTTTGTTTGTTTTTTTTTCTGGCATAAGCAGATAGTTTTTGTTTGTTTTTTCCAGGCTGATGCTCAGGCTTGAAACAGAACTGCACTAAAACAATGAGGGGGCTGCATTGGTGGGGGCATATTGATGAAATATGACCCAGGAAGCCCGGTTTGAGTAAAGGATACATGAAGGTCTAGACAGCACTAGACAGGCTAGTGGTCAACACTGTTGTCTTGCAGCAAAAGGGTCCTGGGTTTGAGCCACTGGGCCGTCGCTATGTTGAGTTTGTATTTTCTTACTATGGTTGGGTAGGGGAAAAAAAATAACAGTAGCTCTGTTTTCTCCTACCATCAAAACCATGTAAGGTTCATTCTTGTGTCACTGTGCTGTTGACTAAGGCACTGGCTTACATGTGCAGTTGTTCTGCTTATTGGGTGGGTAATACAGTTGTTTCCTTCTCGACAAGCACCAGCATAAACAGCTGAAATATGCTTTTCTATTGGGGAATGTGCACTTTTCAACCTTGTCCATTGATGTTGTTACTTTGCAGCAAAAGCTTAACCCATATTCAACTTTTTTGACAGACAGCCCTGTTCGTGTGTTGCCATCCACTCTGCATCAACCGCCTGGGTCCATTCAAATGAATGAAAGGGGAGCTTTTTTTTTTTTTTCTTACAAGCGCACCTGTGAGTCTGAATGAAGCCTGAACAAGCTTGGTTGGTCTGAACAAGGCCTCTCTCCATTTGGACAAAGAACCGATCTGAACCCTACTAACCCAATTATGGCTAAAGTTAAACTAAAAAAATACTAGAATTAGGCCATTTAGGCCTTTGAAAACATGTACACAGAAAGTCTCCTGGTACTGGTCAGAATTTCCTAAAACTGGAAGGGTTTGTATATGTGATGGAACACCCTGTGAAATATCCCAGGACTGCCTCAGGTTGTTTGTCTTGTTTTTAAAAATTTTCAGAGGGGATAAAAACTGCTGGAATTACTGTCAGTGCTGCAACCCAATCGGAGACGTTTTTCTTAACACTGGGTCTCTGTTTCTCTCTCCCCCTCCGATGCGACTTGTCTGGAACAATTTCTTGCTGATGAAAGTGTGCAGCTTTGCCCCTTTCTTTGATGGAGGCCACTGTTTGTTATGATGATGGCATAGCACGAGTGGCAAAGTTCACAGAAAACGAGATTCATGTAATAGTCAGGCAGAGCTAGAGTCTCCCTAGGGATGTGTGTGTGTGTGTGTTGTAAGTCAAGGGGGCTGAAGAGTTTGCGCACCACTTACTGGAGAAGGCTATCATCTTGTTTTGTTTGTTTACTGAATGGCTCATTAGGCCAGTTTGTGCAGTGCGTTTGGGTGTAAAATTCATGTGCACATGTGGTCGTCTGAATTCATGTTGATGGACTAACAAGATCAATCAGTTGGGTTGAAGTGTGAAACCAGCTGCACCCAAGGGAGACGGGAGAGAGAATACAAACAAGAGAGGAATGTACGATCAGTACCAGCAGTGCTAGTGTGAAAAGCTCATTTTCCATAACAAGGATCTTAAATCTGAAGGGCTTCCCCCGAATCAGAAACATAAACAAAATCTAAATGCATGAACATAAACAAAGGAAGGCATAAAGTGAAATTCACATCATTGCTCACTGATCTCTCTCATCTCTATGCAACTTCTCAAGAAGTTTGCCGTGTTTGTTGCTAGTTCTTGCTCACACAGTTTGAATTTAACTTCTTTAAAATGCTGCCGTGTCTCTTCTCTAGCCTGGCTCATTAGCTGGTAACCTTCGACCACTGTAACACAGCATAAACTGGGACATGCCGCATGAACTGGGACGTGCACTTCACAGTGGCTGCAGATGCTTCTCACACACTCATGTCACAGACTTCCCACAACAAGGGGACATGAAGGGAGAGGCATGGCTATTAACAAGAGAATCACTCCAGTGCAGGTTCCAGCTTCTCTCATCAGTTAACCGCGAGCGCAGCACATGTTGTTATGCGGATAAACCAATTCTGCATTCAAAGCCTCTTAGTTGAATTGGGGTTCTTCAAATGAGGCTTCGAAATTTTGACTCCAAGTAGGCAAAGAGTCAAAAATTTATATATCCAAATGAGAAAAAATCAGGTCATCTTACTTTCACTCTTTTTCTTTTGAGCATGTCCTTCTGTAACGTCTCAAAGTGACCCATTAAGTATATTAAGATTTACATCTAAAGATAGGGTTTGGGGCTCCTCTGCTCCAATAATTAATTCCCTGTAGTCTTAACTCTTTCCCTCAGTGTTGAAAATACTGGCCTGATGACTCAATTTACTTCTCCCAGACTGCAGTCAGAAAAAACTGCAGTCCCCCTACAAGTGTTTTTTACAGTAGGAGTGCATTTGCTAAGACTGGGCTAAACTCCAAATCGCTCTCTTACCACAGTGATGTTTTAAAGTGTTTTTGAAAGTGTTGGCCTCCTTCAAATAGTCTCTGCTGGCAACACTTTACTAAAGTCGAAAGAGATGTTTGTGGTGAGACAGAGCAGAACTTGGATGTTGGCCTTGGACCGAACCACTCATGAGAACCAGGCTGACTAATACGATGCTCACCATGCAGTCCAGCAAGGTTTCAGCAGTAAAAATAGCCACCGTTTGAAGTGGCCGGAGCAGAAAGAGGTCATCTGGATGAATGTTTTAAAGAGAAGGTAAAATTATCATGTCTAAAAATCCCAGTTTCTTACTATCACACTTACTAATAACTTATCAGAAATTGGTGTGTATTCACACATTGCTTGTTCATAGATAAACAGACAAACAGGTACACATTTGCTCATAATACCAGCTACCTGCAGTTTTTGCTCAGTCAGAGAGACTGGAGTTTTGAGAGAGATGCTGGTAAATACTGGGATCTCAATTCTAGGGCTTCATTTGTAATAGGTACTACACAGCTGGGAACTTGAGCAGCAAAAGGTGTTGCAGTGAGAGAAGTTATACTTCTGAAACTTGTCTTTTCTTCTCTTTCCTGTGTATCCTCTTATTATGATATTTAATAAATCTGGCCATTCTCCTCTGACATCTGACATCTACAAGCATTTTCACCCAGAGAACTGCTCCTCACTGGAGATTTTCTCTTTTTCAGATCATTCTCTGTAAACCCTACACCCTAACCCTCTGTAACCCTCTTGACCATGTCTGCTTGCACTGAGCTGCTGCCATGTGATTGGCTGATTAGATATTTGCGTTAATGAATAGTTGAAGAGGTGTACCTAATAAAGTGACTGGTGAGTGTACAGCTGGAAAACCTTT
Source organism: Heterochromis multidens (assembly GCA_015108495.1). Lineage (NCBI taxonomy): Eukaryota > Metazoa > Chordata > Actinopteri > Cichliformes > Cichlidae > Heterochromis > Heterochromis multidens. The sequence goes on from VUQS01006019.1 coordinate 30,756, forward strand.
TGGAATCACAGGAATTGTCCCCGCTGGCTATTAAAAAGAATGCGGGTTGAAGGCACTTCAGCACTGATTTTACTTTTCAGACCGGGAAGCAACATCCATCTTTTATGTACAGTCTATGTGTAGAGTACTGGTTCCTCATGGCTTCTCCAGCAGACACTGGAACATCAGTGGTTAAACTGATATCCAGTTTGAAGTGTCACCCTCTTTAGAGACAAATATTCCACACAGCTTTATTAATTGGACAAAACTTAAATACTTCCATACAGTTGAATAGTTACATTTTGCATTTGAAAAGTGTCTCACAGCTCACTGAGCTCAATTTAATGAGCTGCCTCTAGAGACTGCCCTCTGGTGGCCTTTCTGTGCAGTGCACTTCGAATACGTGACTTCAAAACGTTATTTCTGTATACATAATATAACTCAAGCCTAATTACGTTCACACTAAGCATCCACTTTGAGGTTATGAAAGCCAACATGTAACTCATTCTTCCTTAGAAATGACTTTCACTTTAGCTGGTGTCACATTTTCAATAATCAGCCCTGCTGTGAAATGAATTAGAAGTAGTCTCAGAGAGAGAAAGAGGAGAGAGAAAAAGGTTCCCTGGTGTCTACCTCACTGCTCTGTGTTCACAAGCCTTAAATAAGGATTTAGTCCTGCAGCGTTAAGTCCTTCTCTGTCCATCTGACAAGACTAATCTCATGCTAATTACAGTGAGAAGATCTCCAATTAGCGCAGACACATGGGATTACATGGAAAATGAGGAGAAATGTTTGTCACCTGTGATCCTGTCAACCAAGTCCCCTGCTGCTGATGCGAATATGATGAGAGTAGCATCTCATATGAGAAGCTCCAATAATTTACATATCTTTATGTTTGGATTTATTGAAGTGAAAGTGGAACAGTGAGGAATGTTGAAGTGGAATGAATGTTAGACAAATAGAACTGTAATTTCAGCCTCTTCATCATCTTTAACTTTGCTTAGCCGCATGCCTGACTGAACACAAAGTATGTGTCTCTACTGCTAAGCTCTGCAAAGTACTAAATGTTTTTTTTTAATTCCTTTTTATTCATGTGCAGCCAAAAAATGGATTTTTCATACCTGTGGGGCTGTGGGCCCTGAAGGTCCAACTCCCACTCAGTGCCTCAACTCCTACAGGAACAGCAATGTCAACGTGACAGTTGGAACCCAGGGGCCATTCAAAGGCATTCAAATGTGGCGGGTCCCAGAAACTGGCACCTACAGGTAGGACTGTTGCCAGCCTATAAAGCCTTAGAGCACATAAACATCAGAGCTAGCCATTTGAACATTGAATTTTCATTCAACACCCACTCTGGAATAATTTTATCTTTTTCTGAAGGGTCTCACTGTGAAGTCATTAGGTACATAAGCTTCTGAGAACTCAACACATTCAGTATACAGTACACACTTAACCTATCTTTCTTAGACATCAGCACTCTGTGCAATTCACATTTTTCCAGTGCTGGCTCTTCCTCACGCCCACCTCTGCTCCTTGGTGCAGCAGAGCCAGCGGAGAAATATCACTATCAGATTCTTGCAGGAAGAAGCAGAGGCTGGAGTAATGGCAGCTAAATGGCACGATTCACTTTACACCTGACTCTAAAATCCAAAAACACCCACCTCCGCGTCTACGTTGGTAGGCTTTAAGCCTTCAAAATACCTCAGCAATCAGTTTTAGCACCTTGACCCCTTGCCGTGCACTGCTTTAAGATTAATGCTGCAATATCCAAAGCCTTTTTTTCAGGGATCAATATCCCTCCTGTGGGCACTCATGACAACATGAGCTGTTTAACTTAGATTTGACTTCGAACAAAAACGTCTCTGAAAGCTGCAAGCCTCCCACATCAGCACAAAAACAAATGCACACATACCGCTAAGCTCAGCCAAAATCTTCAAGTCTTAAAATACCCGACTAACAGCACAGACCGGACGATCTCAACACATGTCCAGAATTTTAGAAAGCACCTGTCTCCTCACAAACTGTACAATTAGTCTTGATACGGCCCGGTCTAGCTGCCAGAGCCCCTAAATGAAGCTGACAGACGGCCACAGAGATGAATATGCGCTCTGCATCTCCCACAAGTCATTAGGCAAACAGCTGAGGTAGCTGCTACTGAGCACTGGGCAATGTTCTGTCTCCCGATCAAGCTCGACCACCAGGGAAGAAAAATATCGCAGCGTTCCCAAAAACCAATCAAGTTGTTTTTTATTTGTCTGGCAAGAAAACTGGAGCATTTGAAATTAGTGTTTTCTGGTACATAGGTGTGTTCCGGTGTGTTTGTGTGCCCATGCAGTCGGGAGCTGTGTGTTTTTCCCTCAGTATAGTGTGCCACAGTAGGTCAATGTTTTTTTATTAAAAACACCCAGAGTGAGAGTCTGTTTTAATGTGTCCAAATTAATTTTGGCTGTTACTTGTTGTGCACTCATGAAATCGCAGGAGGAATGCATGAGGACTCAGCCTCACAATATTTTTATACTGCAGCTCACAATATTTTTGTTGCTACTCGTTTCACCCTCCACACAAATTAGAAAAAAAAAGGAGCTGCGAAACATTTTCTTGTATCATTAGGTTAATTTTCCTGTTAATGACTTTTTGTGTGTTATTTGTGTTCATTAAACTCCAGGATCACTGCCTACGGCGCAGCTGGCGGGAGAAGTGTCTTGGCCACGAGCAGGTCACATGGTGTCTACGTCACAGGAGACTTCCTGCTGAAGAAGGGAGAACTGCTTCACATCCTTGTGGGACAACGAGGAGAGGATGCATGCCCCAATGTTAGTAATTTTTACAATAATTCACTGCAGTTTTGTAAGTCAACTATCATGCAGTAAATGGGAATACTGTTGCATTTGGGACCCTGTAGTCTACAGTTTGCCATAAAAGCAAGATAAACTTAAAAAATGAGAGTAAAATAGCTGTAAATGCTACAATGGATCAACTTTATGAATGAGGAGTCCCAACATTTCTTTTTTTATGGACACACAAATACATACAGCAGCCTTCTACTATCCCCCATGTGTATACATTCCCCAAACAATGTCAGTGCAGGAAGATTTAAGTTGATCCTAAATTTGCTTGAATTGCTGTCCACACTGTAGTGAGACTCACTTATTCTCATATTACACATAATCCAGAAAAAGATTAACTCCCTGCAGCCTTCCTCAAGTACACTGAGATCTGACTTTGGAAACCCAGACAATTCATGGCTACCAAAAACTGTTTAACTTTCTGCTCCAAGCTTGCAGTGATGGCCCCGCTGTGTCTCTTTAGCCAGAGTCACTAAAGACCGGAGTTTCTCTGCTGCATCCCTCTACCCAGTGAGCTCCATCATACACAATTTAAATGTTCAAAAACTTCATAGAGAGACCAACATAATCTGAAATAATGTGATGTTAGTACAGTTTTTTGTTTTTTTTTTTAAATATGGCCTCATTTTTGAGTAATTGCCAGCAACATGTCTTCTAAAAGTTTGGAAAGGGTCATGTTTGCCACTGTGTTGCATCATTTTCATGTAACAACCTCTTTCAGGATTTAGGAACTGACAAAATGAATTGCTTTAGTTTTGAAAATATGATGTTGTCCTATTCGTGCTTGATATGGGCTTTCAGCCACTCAACAGTTCAGGATCCCCCATGTGTTATATTTTTATATTTTTAATTTTATATGTCCAAAGTTTCCAGTGGATTACAGGTGTGGTCTGCAGACAGGCCAGTTTAGCATCCTGACTCTTTTACTAAATGTGGTGTAAATAAGTACATTTTACTTATATAGCACATTTAAAACCAAAGTGCTTTACAATAAAATAAATGAGATCCTAAAGATTGATGCTACACACATTCACGATGTTTACATAAAATAACACAACAGCAGCCTATCCTCCAACCACAGTTCCAGAGATCAGCAGGTTCCAAAAGCTTGAAAAAAATAAAGTATGTCTTCAGCTTAGATTTAAAAACAGTCGTCATTGATGCTTATCTGAGGTCGCTTGGGAGATTGTTCCAAAGTCTTGGTGCAATGACAGCAAAGACACAACTCCCTTTTGAGATAAGCTATGACCGGGGGTTGATCAGAAGTGACTGAGAAGCAGACTCTAATGATCTTGAGTATTTTCCAGTGTTAACTGAGAAGTCATGTGTTTAATATATGATTTAAACCAATTAAGAGACAGTTACTCACTCGCACAGTGCTCCAAGTGAGTAAGACATGGTTGACAGTGTCAAAAGCAGCTCTTAAATCCTGCAGAACTCAGATAGTGCCACACCTGTCTTTTTTTCTGGTGGTTGTTTTATCATGCTGAATTAAATGAGGCCTTCCCTGAAAAATACGACAGTATATGTTGCTTCAAAACTGTCATATTTTGTTCAGCATTAATTAATAGGGCTTTCAGATGTTTAAGTTACTCCATGCAGCATGCATAAATGTGCACTCTCTCTCTCTCTCATACGATCATGGATGGTGCCTTTGAACTGTGCGCTAATAACAAGGTGGATGGTCCCTATCTTCTTTTAGCCTGCAGAACGCAGCATTGATGATTTTGTAAGAGATAAAAAGATTTTCACTACACAGTGGAGCCTGTTTTTAGTTTTTTGGGGGTTTTTTAGCTTTGTTTTCCTGAAGATTACAGCCAATCAGTACTAGTTTTCAGCATTTTCCCCCTGCCTACAGAGATTCCTCCAGACTCCAGTTTAATGATATTATGTACCATAGATGATGAAATCCCTACATTGCAATTTTACACGGAGAAACCATATCCTCCAACTATCTTCCCCTACAGTCTTTCCTTTACTTCTAACTCTCAGTTATTTGCATTAAGCAACTTTTCCTGCCTTATTTTTTTTTTGGCTGAAAAATTAAAAATGAACTTATGCATTTGAAATTAACATAAAATGTCTAGTTTTGCCATTCGATATGTTGTCTTATATAGGCTTTAAGTGATTTTGAAATTATGGTATTCTATTTTACACAGCATCCTAGCTTTTTGGAAACAGGGTTGCAGCAGCACCTCATGTATCTCAGATACGGTGCATCCGGAAAGCGTTCACAGCGCTTCACTTGTTCCACATTTTCCACTGATGGAGCTTGAGAGGTTCTGCAAAGAAGAATGGGAGAAACTGCCCAAAAATAGGTGTACCAAGCTTGTAGCATCGTACTTAAAAACACTTGAGGTTGTAATTGCTGCCAAAGGTGCTTCAACAAAGTATTGAGCAAAGGCTGTGAATACTTATGTACATGTTATATTTTTGTCTTTTATTTTTAATAAATTTGCAAAAATTTCAAGCAAACTTTTCTCACTTTGTCATTTTGGGGTATTGTGTGTAGAATTTTGAGGGGAAAAAAAGAATTTAATCCATTTTGGAAATAAGGCTGTAACATGACAAAATGTGGAATACTGTGTGAATACTTTCCGGATGCTCTGTAGTTTACAGTAGCTGGACATGAGGCAGCCCAAGTGCCTGTTTGAGTTTCATGGTTTTGTTCTCTAGAGGCAGCCTGTCTAGCCTTGCAAGCATGGGTCCTCACCACTGTCATCCAGTTATTAGTTTTTAACACAGTGCTCCTTGAAGTGCTCTGTACAGACAGCACTGAGAGAGACTTGGCTGTTCCAAAGTGAAACTGAAGTCATTTAAGGTTTCTCTTATTTCCCCCCAGTTCTGACAGCGAGAGGCAGCAACTCTCTCCAAAGGGTCGCTCAGAAAGTGATTTGTGCTGCAGAAAAGTGTTTTCTCACACCTGGCTTTCCCTTATGTGACGGAAATGATGATACCTCCTTCGTCTTTAGAAATACTCACTATGTCTTTCTCTTGCTGCACTGTGCACGCACGCACACACACACACACACACACACCCCCACACACACACACCTCCAGCCTTCTGTTCTCATTCTCTCGAAAACACAAAGTTAACTTAAAAATGAGAAGCTGAAAAGACAGAACTGGCTGAGAGGGAAGGAATAGTGAGGTAGACTTTCCCAGAACATTTGAATGCACTGCCTTTGACCCCCTCTACTTGTCAATCACAGTCACAGAAGTCCCGCCCTTTCCTTTCCTCCCTTTAAGACACCCTTCAAGAGTGTTGCTTGAGACAGATGGAGGGAGCTGAGAAAGCGATGAGCGACTGTGAGAGTTTGTATGAGACTCAGACGGAGCGAGTGAGGTAAACTTGTGCCCTCTCACTCTTAAAGTAGGACTCGCTCCAGACAGTTCAGCATGATAGCACACACTAGGCAGACACATCAATTCACAGGGTCTCAGCCAGGGCAAAGTCCCTGTATCTGACATCATTTGCCAACAAAACATCCAGGTCCATTTTTTTAAAAGGGCTGAGAAAGAGTGAAACAACACCAAGCTAACTGAGAGGCTGTCTTTATGGGTAATGTGATCAATCACAAATGTATAATTATTCAAACTTACTGTGTGACAGAGGAGGATGCAAGGGATAGGGAGGCAGATGATCCGCTGTGGCAACTGCTAAAGGGAGCAGTCAAACTACAACAAAAAATATTGAAAATATTATGATAAATTCACTGGTATAACATGATTATTTTTTTTATAACAGCCCTTGTACCGGCACCATTATCAACTGTATCACAGTCTACAGTCAGCATGGAATGAGTAAACATCTGAGTCGCTTTTCAAATAGTCTTGCAAGTGGAGCATTGGTGCTCGCTTTTCAGTTCCTGTGTGCATGTGAATATTTCTGCTTGGTATTTGCACACCGTTATAATCCTGAGACTCACAACAGCTGCGGTCTGGCAACTGCTCAGCCTTCTCATACACAGCTGACATCCATGAAGGCAATTCCGTGGCAAACTGACATGTTTCTCTCTCTCTGTCTCTCCCTGCAGTCTAACGGCATACTGAATAAGATATGCCTGGAACAGAGCGGCCCAATGGTGAACAAAACACAAGTGAGAGGAGGAGGAGGAGGAGGTGGTGGGGCTACGTATGTGTTCAAAGTAAGAAGGAGCTGAGGGGGATGATGATGATGTACTCAGGGACTTTATATTTAGGAACTGCACATTTATACAGATGTTGATTTCATTGATAGTCCAGTAAAAACAAATAGGTGCAATAAAGTGATGCACTGATTGTAAAATTCTAGATGTTTATCTCTTTGTTTATTATGCTTATGTTGTAATTTATTCCTCCCTATGTGTCAGGGAAACAAAGAAATCCTCATACAAAATAACTGAACTGGTTTAAAGTCCTTGAGCTCTGCATTATTCTGTCTTTGAACATTTAACCAGCAAAATTGATCGGCCAGTTCCGTCAATAAACATCATTTTAATGGTACATTCAGGTCACTGCACCATTCAACTGATTCCTGTTATTGAGATATTTTTATTGGCCTGCTGCTCAATATATCAAAGATCATAAATCTAAAGAGCCAGTCCCCCACCAAGGACACTGGACTTTATATCCATGTGTTTACTCTCATCATTGAACAGATGATCTGACCAATAGGCCAGTCTCCTTAAAACCAAAGCACTCTTTAAAGGAGCGGTTGACATATTGGAAAATACGCTTATTTGCTTTCTTGCCAAGAGTCAAAGGCGAAGACTGACACCACACTCGGGTCAGCACAGTGAATATGAAGCTAAAGCCAGCAGCTCATCTTCTTGTGGGGAAAAAAAAAATGCGTGTATAATCTAAGCTCAAAGAGAAGGCCTGTTTTCAACTCAGAAAAAATGTATATATAATCACAGACGACCTTCGGGTTGGATTTAGTATCGTGTAGTTATTGTACAAAGTGTCTGGAAGAAAAACCTCTCAAAGAATGCAGAAAGGATTATGATTGCACCGGAAGCCTTGTTTTTGAACGGTGTATCAGAACGTTTTCAGGCAATATAAAAAAAAAAACAGGAAATCGAGCATTCAGCTTTGGGAGATATTTTGGTTGCTGCATAATGATAATGATGGACTTTGCTCTTGTGAACGACTGCTTTGAACCAGGGGGAACAGAGGAGGCAACAAAAGCCCCCTGCCTACACTGCTAAAGCTCACTAATTGAACTCTAATTTGTTTACTCTGTACAAAAACTCTCTTTTATTTTACTCTGGTTGCTGGTTCCTTGAATTTCACCTTGAGGCCCATCAACTCGTATAGATTAAACAAATGAGAAGTCACATGTCGAGTGAGCTTTAGCTGTGGTGGATTTTGTCAGTTTTGGACGCTCCTGGGTCGACCAGCTCCAATTCTAGATGACCCGTACTCGCATGAGAATGATTTCAGTCTTATTTCTCAAGCCAATTTCCCAAAAAACATAACCACTCCTTTGAAGAGCAAATCCTGTACCACTACATAAAAGTAACTGTTATCAATACTGACCCAGGTGGACAGAGAAGTGTACATCCCTCTCATCATCGCTGCTGGGGGAGGTGGCCGGGGATACAGCAGCCAATCAGAGACCCAGATGGAGCAAATGGACTATGACCCCAGCCAACCTGGACGCAACGGGAAGTCACACGCTGCAGGTACGCTACACACAGCTTTGATGTAAGTGTTGGTTTTATTTGTATGTATGACAGCTTTGTTCCCCTGTGGGAAAGCGCAACATGCTCAGTGCACTCTTTGTGACTGCAGTTATGTGTGTGTGAGTTACAGAGTTGAGAACAGGGAGAGACAATCTACTGTGTGAGTTTGAGTTATAGAGAACAAGATAAAAAAAATGGTTGAAATAATGACAGTAGATGAGTAATACAGCACTGTTATGCAGTGTGTATGGCTTATCTTTCCTCACTCTAGGATGAGCCAGGCTGTGTCTGTTCTGTTCCCCTCTGCATGCAGGCAAAATAATAAAGCGAGTTTACAATTGGGCTTCGACAGTGGAAGGGTTTATTTGCATGTCTACCCGTCCTCGGAAACACACCAGTTTATCCTGAAGGTGTTTACTTCCCACCTCTGTGTGCCAGCATTTGTATTACAACAAAAACAAACCAGTGCGGTCCTCCTCATGACTCGTCTCCGGCTTTGCTGGGCAGAACCGCACGCTCCACTCAGCCATGGATGTCACATCCATGCTCACTGCAGGTTTCATTAATCATGTGCTTCAAGTAGCAGCCGAAAAACATATAAGGTATTGATTTTTACATCTTCTCAAAGCCCAAGGTTTCAGTTTGAGGAAACTCTGTGAATAAAAAACAAAATATTAACCATGTCTAGAGGGAGAGGGGGTGCTTCTAAGATGGGAATTTTTTATTTATTTATTTTGTATCTCTCAGGTTTTGCAAGAAAAGGAGGAAATTCAATTGTCTGTTGTAGCCAGTGTCTTATCACTAATATGGGATTGCTGTGTGTGTATAAATGCTGATCGGCATTAAAACCTTCATTATTGTATTTTCCCTCTCGTGCTGCCATCAGCTTTGATCTCTTGGCACATAGATGTGACCTCTGGGGGTATCCTGTGGTGTGATGTTGCCACTGGATCTTTTGGGTCCTTTGGGTCGCGGTTTACAGCCATAAATTGGAATCCAGTAAATTAAGCCATTGAAGAACTGCCATAAATCAGCATTCTTTCTAATGGCCAGCAGGGGGCGTCTCCTTTGGTTGAAAATAGTTAGCCACTTTTGATTTTTTTTTTTTTTTTTTTTTTCTCAATTTGTCGTTTTTTTTTTTTTTTTT
>VUQS01006022.1:0-11051 GCA_015108495.1 Heterochromis multidens
TTTAAAAACACACACACACACACACACACACACACACACACACACACACACACATATTTTTTTTCTTTTGTAACCAAACAACAGTATTTTATACGTCATTTTTAGTCGGTCTAGATCTAAATGTCTTCACGTGTCGCTTTGCTGCTCAACAAAGCGATACGTGACAGCTGGTCGCTAGCAGATATCCCAGGCTTTGGTTGTCTGGTATTCCTCTGATGTATTTAACACCTTGTCAATCAGCAGTATCCTTCACTCTCATTGGTAGTTGTCTCAATCACTCTGCCTTAACTTGAGTAAAGTTTAACTTGGCATCCACCCACTTTGTGCCCCCAGCTGTTGTTTTTTTTGCCCTTAGTCGCTTGAAATCTTGAAATATTAACATCACAACACCAGGAACAGCAAAGCATTTTAATTTAAAAACTCTAATAAGTGGGCATCAGTTTAGTTCATGGTGTAAGTGGGCGACCATATGCCACAAGGCTGAAATGCAGCGGCACAGGCTCGAGTCCGACCCGGGGCGTTTTGCTGCGTGTCTTCCCCCACTGTCTCTCCCCACTCTCCCCTACTGCACTATCTAATAAAGGCAAAAGGTCCCCAGGCCTCATGTTTGACATCCCTACTCTAATCTAACTACCAATGAACACTGATTGTGTCTGTGGGAGTATGCCTGTGTTCTGTTTTGTAAAGCACTCGAATACACGCATGTTTTCTTGCTTAAATTGAAACATTTTGAACCCTTGCGTTTACATCTTTATGTCAAGGCAAAAAAGGACATTTCCACTGACCTTTACTATTCAGTTTTAGAAGTCAGCATCTAGTTTAGCAGAATACACATTTGAATCCCTGATTTCAAATATTAGCCCTGCAAAAAAGCATCTTCCATGAAGGGCTGAGAGTCTGCAGGTTTTCAATCCAGCTAAAGGACTGCAGCAGGTGATTCATTTTTTCCTCTCCGGTTGATGGAGTGGCAATCTGTAAAATAACCTGCTGCAGTCTTTGGCTGGAATGAAAACCTGCAGACTCTTGGTCCTGTGTGGCCCATTTTTGCCTCTGTGATGAAAATGCTCATACCAACATAGATGTATTTTTTGTAGAAAATGGCAGTTTTGCCTTAGGCTACTGGCCACTTCACTGGAAATTTTAAGAGGAAGTGTTTTTTCATCTGGTCCCCATCTCACACTCAATAGAAATGACTGATATGGCAAATTGAGATGTGATAAAAATCATCAACATAAGCCTGTTGGAACAGCACTGAACAGCACTCAGTTATTCACTGACTCATGAAGTCTACCTCTGTAAAAATTCTATTGCAAATCAAATGGCAGCCCCATGTAGTAAAACTTGGAAAGTGTGCAGACCCAGTTACATATGACACTGAATGATGCTAGAGCCTCTGTGTAGCTTTAATCTTAAAACATAAGAACATGTCAAAGAAGTCAAAAGTTCTGTTGTGTTCTACCAAAAACACACACTCACTTTGGATGGCGGATGTCAGGGACGGAGCGGTTCAGGGAGATCCGGTCACTGACATAAATATTGAAGCCATTCTCTCTGTAGGCTTGATCAACCCGGTCAGCATCTGTCAGAGGGAACGGCTTCCCCTGTTCACCATTACCTACAAAAAACAAAAACAAAAACAATCTTATTTCATTATAGAAACTTGTACAAGTCCCTACTTATTGCACCAAGTTTCCAAGTTTAAATCTATATGGACTACCAGTTAACAAGCAATTCTCACACTACATTTTATGCACAGAAAGAAGAATGGAGCACAAGGACAGGTGGATGTAGCCGCTGTGATATCACACACTGGTCAGCAAAGTCCTACTGTGAAGCATCAAACTGAGTATTTTTCCTGTTGTGATGAGTGAAGGACAAATCCGACTGTAAGACTGAAGGCCACTGAACGCTCATACGGCAGTGACTGAGGCTGCTTGTACAGGAAATGTAATTACAATTATTCTGGTCAACTTACATATCATATAGTTAGTGAACTTAAAAATATTCATTTTCACAGGGGATTTTCTTTAACTTTAAAATAATTTAAATGAAAAACAAATGAGGGAAAAAAAGGAGGTCAGGGTGGTAGGAGACAGTGTCATCCAGTGGACCCTCGCTAGGAGGTGCTTTGTCCTCAAAGCTCCTTTGTAATGGTGACTGCCATCCCCTACTGCGGATGTCTAAGGGTGAGGACGGGGGTGAAGAGAGCCACAGGTGGCAGTGGACTTGCTTGCCTTGGGGAACCTGCATGGTAGCCACAGGGCGAGTGACAGAGAGCCGAAGCTGACAGCCAACTGCTGCCGAAAGCAAACAGAGTGAGAGATTTGGAGAAATTAAAAACATTTCCAAAGGTTCAACTATGAAACAGGGATTTGTCTTGAGGACCAAAGTCTCTTTTGTTAGCTATCATGTTTCGAGCTGCATTAAACAGTGAGCATGTTTGGGCTTTTAGTGACTGCAAAAGTGCATCACTACAGGGACAAAGGTATATTTATATCACAAGAAAAAAATAAAAAAATAAAAAAAGGAACTTCATAGCAAAACTTAAGAAAAGAAATATTTTTTATCCTGACTGTTCTGTTTTCATAATTGTTGGAAGTCAAAATTGTAACTGGAATTAAAATCCTATTAATCATTCAACCCTAGTAGTAACTTCTCAATCAGCATACTCTGCTTTGCCCTCCTTTTTGACTCCACAGGGATCCTAATTTACAAAATATCATGTTGCATTTAAGAACACTTCAAACTGGCGATTGAGCCCATAAACTCATCAGGAGAGGTTGAGAACAAGGGAGTCGAGGGTCATTTTCCCACAGACAACCAGGCTTCCTTTTTTAGGAACCACAGCAGTCGCCCCCGGCTGGTGCTTAGAAAGAAAGCAGGTTTAAAGGCACTTCCCCATTGGTTTCATTTTTGAGACCTAGAGGCTATATTAATCTTATAATGACCACAACATCCACTTGTTAATTCTAGCTGAAGCCAAACCTAACCTAAAATATAGTAGTTTACTGCCTCTGGCTATATAAATCAGCATGATGTTTTAAAGCAAAAAAAATCCACTCAGGATTATATTATAGTATAACAGTTTCTTATTTTTACAGCTTCACATTTTGAAGATTCATTAAAAGAAGAAGTATGGTCCTGTGGAGAACAAAAAACAAATCTAATCATCTACAGACATGCATGTTTCATTAAGCAGAAATTACCCACTTTTTCCTCCTAAAGGAAAGAAGAGTGGAAAATAACTTTTAGCCTTTAACGGCTCATTTCAGGGGATAAACCCATTTGGACTAATTTACACTCAGTGTATAAAAGCTGTTTTCTCTGAACACAAAATTAAACTCAATCAGTGATGATTGTAGAAGATATAAACGGTATTTATGGCACCAAAAAATGCATCTAAAGCACAGATTTACACCACTGATGCATACCAGGAGAGCAACACTCTGGATATATGTATATAAATCCACCTCTCTTTAGTACATTTTTTTTTTTAATGGACAAAGAAAAAAAATAAAAACAACAAGTTTAATATCTTGTCTACATTTTACAGGATTATGAGGAAGTTTTGACAAACCAGATCGAGAGGCGTCTCTTTTGATTGTTTCATAGTCATGCCAGTCTTTTCGCCGCACACCATTGCGTCCCAACTGAGCCTCCTTCCCCGCCCGATTCACTCCCTGTGGAAAAACACAAGCAGACAGAGGGATGGTTATGAATACTGTCATACACAGACACACATCTGCATTTGCTCTACTCTGATGGTTGGATTAACCGGTGAACTGTTTATTGGTTGCCATGTAGACATACAGCACATTTCTCTCCATCAACATTTTCCAACTTATTTCCATGGATCTTTATATTTTCTACTCCAAGATGTCTTACAACTGTATGATAAAATGGAATGAGGACATTTTAAAAAGGGGAGAACTTCCAGAACCTATTGATTTAGTTATTGTTTGGAAAAGGGTGCCATCAATAGAGTATGTCCTTTCATAAATGCTTAAATGAACAATGACCTGCATGCATTAACAGAATGCCAAAGTCCCTTTAAGAAAAATGAAATTCACTTCTGATGTATCATTTTTTGTCATTTAACTCTATCCATCCATTTTCTTCTACTTTTCTCAGTCTGGCAACAGTCTAAGCAGAAATGCCAAGACTTCCCTCTCTCTAGCCACAGCCCCCCAACTCTTCTGAGGGGTGGACACTCATTCCCAAGCTACCCATCTGGTAGGACAAGCTCCTCATTCTATGTCTTTGGCTGAACCCAGACACCTACAGATGAAGCTCATTTCGGCCATAGGTGAGGGCAGGAACCTAGATCAATCAGTAGATTGTCAACTTGCTTTCACATTTATAGGTCTCTCTTCACAACAACAGAGTGGTAGAGCCTCCACATCACTGCAGACTTTGTACCAATCCATCTGTCAGCTCTTGCTCTACTCTCACTTCTACTTATGGAAAATCTTGCATGCACTCTCTCAGTGAACTGCAGCAAATGTATATACAAAAGCATTAACTCTAAGGATTAAAAGTACTTTCAGCTGCTCCCCCATTTCCCCCAAGGGGTCACAACAGTAGATAGATCCACATGTTGATTTGTCACAGATTTTACACTGGACGCCCTTCCTGACGCAACCCTCCCATTTATCCAGGCTTGGGACCAGCACAAGCAGTACACTAGGTTGAGAGTCCTCAGGCTGTGTGTTGCTTCCTAGTCTTTAACCGGGGATCTTTCACGTGTAAGGGCCCCATTATACCCACTGCATTAGCTGCCAGTGATTCCATCACACAGCTACATCCAGTTATGCCTACCATTACAGTGCAGGTACCTGCTGCAATATTTTCCTGAATGACAGGTGTCGTCACTCAGAATAAAACCTCCATATCAGCGTTGGTATAGGAGGAAGCAAAGAAATAGCCAATTTTTTTTAATCAACATTTCTTCCACAAAATCTAATCTTTTCAAACTATTGTGACATCTCCTTCTGTATATTCTGAGAAACTCTGAGCTTCTGTAATGATATATCATTAAATTAGCAGTAAAAATTGACATGATCGTGCACTCATGTCTTCTACCTGGCTGCAGCAGCACAACGCGCCGGTTTACAAAAATTGAGAGGTGCACGACCGGCAGAAACGGCGGCTTGCGACAGAGGATGTGACGTAAATTTGACGTCAACTTTGTCATACAGTGTCGTTTGCCAGGCACCAGATGGTGGGTATAATGGGGCCCTAAGGCGAATGCGTTTACCACTGCACCACAGAACCACAGATTATTGAAAGGAAATGGACTGATTCTTATATAGCACTTTTCTACTCTCCCGGAGTACTCAAAGCGCTTTAACAACATGCCTCATTCACCCATTCGTACAAGCACTTTTTTCTATGCTTTTAAGTGCTTTTTCTAACATTCATACACATTCATACTCCGATGGATGCATCGGAGAGCAACTTGGGGTTAGTTACTTGCCCAAGGATATTTGGCATGCTGACTATGATTATAGGGACTGACTATGATTGTAGGACTGACTATGATTCTGATGCTCAGTAAGCATGTGAGATTTGAGAGTTTGTGACCAATTTGGAGTATGGGGGGGAAAAAAGAAAAGGGGTAAAATCATCCAATTTCTGTCATCTCTTGAATTGAGAAAGTTAACGTCTGTTCATTTTTAAAATTTTTTAAACAGGGTGAAAAAACTGCAGATTGACTGAAGAGCAAAAATAGCACACTTGCATAATCATCTATTATAGATTGTAAAATTGACTACAGCTGACTCTCGAGTGGTAGACATTTTTGTTCTAAAACAGCGCGCAACCTCCCATGGCAAACCTGTGAAGGTTCAGCCACCACACACACAGAAATAAATGGTCAGAAGGATGTTTAAAAGACACCTTTTTTGTTGCTAATGAGATAAAATGTGAAAAACCAAATGTCCCTTGTTTATACAACAGAGAAGCACTCAATCTTTTTTTTCGCCTCACCCCGTCAGTATCCGTGTCAGCTAAGAGATTTCTCCAGAGCATCAGTTCTCACTATCTAACAATGCTCTGCCGAGAGTTTATCCACAGAAAGTGTACTCTTCTATTTCATGCTTGACAACCCTGTGAGGAGAATATCAATGCTGTGACACACATAACCCTGTGGAGGCTTTATATACACAACCACACACATACAGATAGATATACTGCAGCTCAGCATACAAAGGTGGAGGCTGTTTCTTCTTCCACTTAGTCATTCTACACGCTGAGTGACTTTCAGTGACTCTGCATTGTGAATTACAGGATCACAGCACAATGGAGAAATAATTAGCTCGATGGGAGGAGGCAATTAGTGAAACACTTTAAATACAAATGGCACCACTGACTGCATGAAATACCATGAATTATTAAACAGACTGCTGGCTTAGAGGAATACGACCCTGAATAACAAACTAATGGACAGTATATAACCACAAAGATTTTGTTTTAGGTTAATCTTTTTGATTAAGCCTTTAGACTCTGGCAGCAACTTTTTTTTTTTTTTCTTTTGCAAAGGGAGGACTCCCACTCCTGTGATCCAGAGTTCCCTTTTACAATTTAAGGGTTAAGTTAGGTTTAGGTTTATGTCAAGTTAATATATGCATTACTCAGTATGACCTTGTATGGAAAAATATCTGCTCTATCTGGAGGCAAAATATTCCCACAAGTTTAACAATGTATTTCTGGTGAAACACACATGAAGGGTGAAGTTGACTAAATTTGGCAAAAGCAGAATTTATAGTTTTACATCAAGGGGTCATGCTCTAACTTGGGGCCTTGAGTACCACAGCGACAGAATAAGCAGACCACAGAAACTGGTTTGTAAAATTTGGGAAAAGGATGGAAAGCCTTAAAACTAAACAATATAGACAATAAATAACACAGTGTAGTGATTTAATATAACATTCCTACTTTTTAAAATCATTTTAGAGCTTTTTCTTATTTGGTGAGCGCACTGTTGCCTCACAGCAAGAAGGTCCTGGGTTTGACTCCATCATCTGGCCGGGGCCTCTCTGTGTGGAGTTTGCATGTTCTCCCCATGTCTGCGTGGGTTCTCTCCAGGTACTCCAGCTTCCTCCCACAGTCCACAGACATGTAGTTAGTGGGGTTAGGTTACCTGGTGATTCTAAATTGGCTGTAGGTATGAATGTGAGTGTGAATGGTTGTCTGTCTATGTGTTATCCCTGTGACAGACTGGCGATCTGTCCAGGGTGTACCCTGCCTCTCGCCCTATGGCAGCTGGGATAGGCTCCAGCCCCCTGCGACCCTGAATTGGATACGCGGAAGAGAATGGAAGGATGGATGGTTACACAGTTATTGCAATGTATTGCAGATTACTTTCTCGCAATGTGTCAAGCATTGCAGAATCACTGGCTACATGGTAATACCATTGTTATAATGGGCAACAAAATGTAGAAATATATTATTTGTGACTTGCTTTGTGATTCTCACTCTTAATTACAATCACACTCCCATGATGCAGTATGTTTTCATTTTGGAGTCAGGAGAAGCTGGCCATTACTCACAGGACTGATAGTTACAGTTCCTAACTCATCTACAGACGTGCCTTCAAGAATGATTATGTATACCAAATGGCTCCAAATGTTTACACTGGTGATATTTTTCAGTCAAGTGAATGTAATTCTGAAGTGTAATGCAGAAATTCTTTTTTGTCTTTTTGACCACCCAAATACTAATTTTCCACCAACACAGTGCCTGTGGCCAAACTAAAAGAGGTTCTATGCCTTTCTACCAGAAAAGGACTGGTGCCAAAAAGTTGCCACCAGCATGGCACCATAAAATTGCTTGAACCACTGATGTCAGAGGCTATGGGAAGAGCTACTACAAGAATTTCAGCAATGACTGGCAGACGCAGGTTACAGAATCTGTCAATTATTTTCTTTCAATGGAAACCACTCCAACATTTGCAAGGGACACTACAATAAATGGTCCTCATCCACTCTGACATATAGACTGGAAAAGCTGGAGATCAAACTAATAGCTAGCCCTGAAATGATTGTTTCTTTTTCAGTTAATTGGTCAACCAAATACACGACCCAGCATGCTTCTCACACCAGCAGCTCCTGAGTTGGAAGGCATTGGCCTTATCCATTAGGCAACTGGTTCTGCCTGAAATGTGAGAACTATTAGTATAATCTCTGTTGCTAAATGGCATGGCTCCATAGTGTAGTGGTTCAAAACATTTGTCTAAAAAGTGAAAAATCTGCAGATTGATCCCAGGATGACACACAGATCCCTTTGGGGCTGCACCATGAAGGGCATCTGGCAGAGTAAAAACTCTCAAATCAAACATACGGTGCCACCCGCTGTGGCAACCCCTTGTGAATAACAGCAGCCAAAAGTAGCTTCTGTTGATAAATGGCACTGCAAACATTTCGAGCGCCTGATTTAGAGTTCCATTTTTAGTTTGCTAATCTTAAGTTTTACTTGGACTGAAAGGATTTTACTGACCACATGATTCAAATAAAAACATTTTAACTATATTAGGCACTTTGCATTCATGGATTAGAGTAGATTAAAAGTTATAAAAATAGTATCAATTCAAGATTTATTAGAAATCCTGACTTGTCTAATGAAGACTTTTATGTGCTCCTAGGCATCATCCCTCCATGCAGTATTCAAACCTCTTAGGTCAAACAGAGAGAGAAAACCTTCAGCCCATTTGTAAGATGACTGACTAGATGGTGTGGAGGAGCTCAATGAAAAAAGATTCCGCTCCATTTACTCCTCCTTCCTCTCCTCTTTTTTCTCTTCTTCTTCTCTCCCTTTTCTGACCCCACGAACCCACTTTTTCTTTGTCTTTCAGTTGCAGACACCTTCAGTGTGTCGCATATGGATCTGACAAGCAGCAAGAGTCCATCTGTGCAAATTCATACTAAAAAGAAGCAGTACTGTGCCGCCCCATTTCCTCCTGATTAAAATTTCAGCACACATCGCCATGATATTCCTCTGGGGCTTTTCTTGCTGCTCAACAAGACCTTGAAAAACAAGACAAGGAGAGAGGGAAAAGTTTTCGGCTAATGTGTGCACACGTTTAGTTTTGTGGACGCAGGACGTGGGCGGGTGCTGAAACGAAAGAAAGTAATTGAGATAGACAGAAAGAGGATGGGTATGAAAACAACAGAATAATCTCGAGGAACAGATGGGGAATGTAACCACATGTGGGTAATGAAAGAGGGTAAGAAAAAGTAAAAGTCTGCAAAGTTTTATAAGGGTTTTCTGCTGTGGGTAGCAGGTTAAACAAATCACTGACTAATGTCTTCATGCTAAAAGCATTCTGCAAGTTTGTCAGTGGAAGGTTTTTAATGTGAAACACCAGCAGCAGGAAATGTTAATTTCATATCACTAGTAACTAGAGAGAGCCCTGCCCTGGGTGAAAATAGTCAGTAAATGTTAAAATAAGGCTGATATCTTCAGGCAAAAAACTATGACACTGGAGTCAAACTCATGTCACTTATGTATGAGTTCAGTTAGATTCAGGTAGAAGCTATTTATTATGCTCTCAGCACTTTTATAGAGTCTGACACTCAAAGAGATTTCTCTCTAGACGATAAGGCTAGAGGAGTAGTTCGGCTTGAGGAGGCTATGGTCAACTGTGATGCCCACACAGTTTGGGAAAGTAAAGTAAAGACAGAGAGGGTCACAACCCTATAAATTCACAAAGTGTATTCATTTAAAAACCACTTGAATTTACTTAGATAACCCTTGGTGTTACACAGCTAGGCAGGAAGTATCGCAGTTAAGTTATTCATGTCACTGAGGTTCATGGAGATGCCATTAGTGGAGTCTGGAAGTATTTTGGAGAATAAAATAACTTGACCTGGATATTTCAGTGTGTATCATACCAACCAACTGGTTATAACTGTTGCCCCTTACAAGGTTAAAAGCAGTACATGCAGTGCTCAACTTATTCAGACTGGTCTTAGGGGATGGGGAAAAAAAACAAAAAACAAAAACAACATTCTGACACATAAAAACATTTTTCTCAAAAACACAGGATTAGGTTTAGAGTTACTATCACTTATCAATGAGGATTTAACTTTCACGGATTAAGAAAGATTAAGTTTAAATACATTTTCCTACAGCTCTGCAAGATCAACTCCAATGTCACATGAAAGAATGCAGCAGTATTGTCCAATCACACAAACGTTGCTGGTAAATTACTTTGTAATTAGGGTGCAGTTTAATTTATGGCATTGCAATACTGGGGATCATGACACAGGGTGGTGAGTCCATGTTGTTTCTTCAGCCTGTACCTGGTTCAACCCCACTGCTCAAGACTTTGCCACCAAAGGTTTGCAGATTAGTGCTTTGTACAGGGTCTAGAGTCTGGGGCCTGGTTTTCTGATTCCAGGTATAGTACTACAGGTCCTATCTGCTCAATTCATTAGGATGTACTGGCCCATTGTGGAGAAGCGAAAGCAAAGCTTTCAATTCACCAATCAATCTACAGTCCTTACCCATGGCGATGAGATTAGGTAGTAACTAAAAGAATGGCATGGTAGATGCGCGCATCCAAAATGAGTTTCCTCACCACGGTGGCTGGGCGTAGCCTTAGAGATGGATGTCCGACATCCTCACTCTAGCATAGAGGCACTGTTCCTTCGCCTAAAAAGGAAGTAGCTGGGAGACAACCCCAGGGTAGACCCAGAAGTCAATGGCGTTCTGGGTCTACCCTGAACACTACTGAAAAAGCTTAAAATTCAACAACCTGATTTCGGTTTGAACACCTGCTAAATCTTTTGTATTTCATGTTACATAAGTACCTGAAGCAACACTCTCCCAACAAAGCCAGCTGTGCTGCTTTAATGCATGGCTGATTTTGGTTTGAATAGCTGCTAAATCTGCTGAAGAAAATGTAAAACTGCTGATCAAAAGGCAGGCGTGCAGCCAGAAGCAGCAAAGAGTTTGTCACGGAACACAAACCTTTTAACGACTTAATTCTTTTGTGAGCTTTTTTTTTTTTTTTTTTTTTTTAAAAAAAAAAAAATTTTTTAAATTTATTG
>VUQS01006025.1:8819-29169 GCA_015108495.1 Heterochromis multidens
AAATTTATAAAAAAAAAAATAAAAAAAAAAAAAAACATGTTTAAAGAAAAAAAAAAAAAAAAAAAAAAAACAACAGCACAAAAACACAAAAGTTCAGCCCTCTGTAGGTTGATAATTTTCATTTCCATCAAACAATGTGGCATCCTTGCATTCCTAACATGTTACCCAGTCCATATCAGTATAGATTTACAGCATGATTTTTTTTTTCCCATTGACATCTGATGTGTTTTAAAAGTGTTCCTTTAATTTTTCTGAGTAGTGTATAAAGAAATGAGCAGTGTGGCTCAAGACTGTTGCAAAGTACTCTATATATAAACACATAAACATATATAGATAGATACAGCATTTTCTTTTCTTTATTCCTTAACGGTTATTTCAAATGGAGAAAATAGTTTGTATGCAGACTAGGAAAGGGTTGATGTAAAGATGTCTTTTGAATTCTAGATGCTAAAAATCCCTTGTACTTTCATGCCCTCCTCATAATAATGCTTCAAATGTCAAACCTTAGTCACCATATTAGATGAGGCTTTGGCTGGCATTTTGCTATGAACTTGCTTTTCAGATTAGATATAAAATCCTGCAGCTTATTTTAGATGACATGATCTTTCTTTAAATTGAAGGTGGAAATCTTAAGGTTTATTACTGATATGAACATTTTCAACAATGTAGTTTATCTTGTCTAAGTTAGAAATATTATGTTGTATATTGGGTGTTATACAGCTCCAGCTTTGGGAAACCAATGGATAGGGAGATCCCTCTAAGAAAGAATATGCAAAACACAGTTGTTGTTAGCTTTTTGTGGTTTGTGCGTAACAGCTTGGTGAGCCTCTAGCTCCTTACCCTTGTCTGTAATCCCAGGTTACTCCAATGCTGTGTGGGCCTGAGATCTTGGAGCTTTCAAGGCTCTGCGCTCTAACTGGTGTATGTAGTGACTCACCACTACACTGCGGTCTGCAGGCTTAACCATTACACTCCTTGAGCAGTGAGCATAAATCTGTTTATCCTGAGTCTGCTCCAGTTTACAGTTTCTTTCTCCCACATTTCTTGTTCATTGACTTTGTGTTTCATTGGCTTTGCATCTTCTCTTTGAGGATACCAGAATTGTTTTGGTGAATTTTTTCTTATTTTATTTTATTTTAAGCGATTTAGTGTGGCCCATTTCTTCTGTGTGGGTTTTTGGTTCTATCTGTGTCTTTCTATAGCCTTCTCTTTCCAAAGGCCTGCTCGGCATCATTTGCATGGCCTACTTTCCGTATGAGGTTTGGTTAATACCCACAAGTAGACACTTGAACACTAAACAGTTCCCTTGCTGCAGTTAACGGTGGGCTTTCCAGAATGAACTGATCCACTTAAGGCTTGATCTGTGTAATGCATGTTATGTAGGACCACACCTCCCTTCAGAAACTTGACCAAGTGAGTGCACACCTCTGCAGGGTTAAATTAATTCACAAAGTCTAAAAGAGACAGACATTTAATGTAGTAATTACATCAGCTTATTTCTTTTAAAGAAATAAGGTGATGTAATTAGAACACTTCTATATCACTGCCAGTGCTAAAGTTTTTTAGTAATTCACTATTGTCACTAGACAGAAATGTAACAGGAGAAAATATGAGTTACCTTAGCAAAATTTTTGCTTTTGTAGAAGTAGTCCTTTATAAAGATACTAAATTAACCATGTAAGTTGTGTGTGACACAAGTACATCTATTTTTATTTCCACCTGTCCCTTCTAAACTTAGTTTCAGATGTGTAACAGCTGAGTCTAGTCAAGAAAAGACAGCTGTGCCTCTTTTATTTGAGTTTATTTCTTTTTTATCAGCTTATGAAGAAGTTATAGTTCTTCAAAATATATCAAAACTATGTTTCATTTCATTATTTGATTCATTTTTAAAAGCACAGTTTATGTTGTACCCTGCACAGGTCAAGATTGTGGCTGGAGTTACAGACACATTTTTTTTTTTTTTTTTGATTTTGACTGAAATAATTTTGAAGATTTATATCAACAGTGTAGATGGGACTTGACTTAATATGGTCTGAAACAGTGTGATATGAGAGACTGAAGAATACAACTAGGTCAATATATTTTTGGACAATGATACATTTGAATGAAAATCAGCAACCTACAGAGAGCTGAAATAAAAGACACCAAAAATCAAAGTGAAAAGAAAAGTGTGGCAAGGTAGTCCATTTTGCAGAAATTTTATTGCAACAACTCAAAATTGGACTCAATAATTTGCATGGCCCCCACATGCTTGTATACATGCCTGACAATGTCTGGGCATGTTCCTGGACAGTCTGAAGTGCAACCTGGCGGCATCAGATGGACCAAAACATAATGTCCCAGTTGAGTTCTATTGGATTTAGGTCAGGCAGGTGTGGGGACCAGTCAGTGGTATCAATTCCTTCATCCTCCAGGAATTTCCTTATACTCATGAAACCCATTGCACCAGCGTAGGGTCTGACAATGGGTCCAAGCATTTCATCCCAATACCTAGTTGCAGTCAGGGTGCTGTTGGCTAGCCTGTAGAGGTCTGTGGATCCCTCCATGGATATACCTCCCCAGACCATCACTGACCCACCACCAAACCAGTCATGCTGAACAATGTTACAGGCAGCATAATGTTCTCCATGGCTTTTCCAGACTCTTTCACATCTGTCACATGTGCTCAGGGTGAATCTGCTCTGATCTGTGAAAAGCACAGGGTGCCAGTGGTGGACCTGCCAATGCTGGTATTCTATTGCAATGGCCAATTGGGCTCCACAATGCCAGGCAGGGAGCACATGGCCCACTAGAGGGCGCCAGACCCTCAGGCCACCCTGAGGAAGTCTTTTTCTGATTGTTTGGTCAGAGGCAGTCACACCAGTGGCCTGCTGGAGGTCATTTTGTAGCGCTCTGGCAGTGCTCATCCTGTTCCTTCTTGCACAAAGGAGCAGATACCAGTCCTGCTGATGGGTTAAGGACCTTCTACAGCCCTTCCAGCTCACCTAGAGTAACTGCCTGCCTCCTGGAATCTCCTCCATGCTCTTGAGATGGTGCTGGAAGACACAGCAAACTTGGCAATGGCACGTTTTGAAGTGCCATCCTGGGTCCTCTACCAGAAGCCTGGGAGCTTGAGGGTCCTGCGCAGTATCTTAGCTGTTCCTAGGACTGCGCTCTTCTGGACATAGATCTCTGATGTCGTTCCTGGAATCTGCTGGAGCCACTCACCCAGTTTGGGGGTTACTTCCCCGAGTGCTCCAATAACCATGGGGACAACTGTTGCCTTCACCCTCCACATCTTCTCTATCTCCTCTCTCAGCCCTTGGTATTTCTCCAGCTTCTCGTGTTCCTTTTTCCTGATGTTGCTATCACTTGGTATAGCTACATCTATAACTACAGTCTTCTTCCTCTGATTGTCCATCACTATGTCTGGTTGGTTAGCCTTCACCATTTTGTCTGTCTGTATCTGGAAGTCCCACAGGATCTTAGGTTGGTCATTCTCGACTACCCTAAGGGGCATAGCCCACTTCACCTCGCACATGTACCGAGGTATGCTTTGCATGGTCGGATTTAAACCCCCGACCCCCAGCTGCTACATATTATATATATATATATATATATATATATATATATATATTATTTTTTTCTCATTTTTTTTTTATCAATTAATTGATTCAGAAAATGTGGTTGTAACGATTTTAACTGTACCTGTTTTAGGTGATACTGAGAAGAGAAGAGATTTCTCCAGCTTCTGAAACGCTGGAACAATTGTTTATTCGTTTTGTAATTACTGATGATTGCATGTGTGTGTGTGTCTGTGTGTTGTTATCCTTGTATTGTCTTTTGTTGCTTTTCTGTTCCTTTATATCCAACTGGGATGTAGTGCCTGAAATAAAGTTTCCAGTTTGGCAGGTATACACAGATGAGCAGTCAACACAGAGATTACAGTGGCCAGTATTGAAAATGGTATATGTCGCTGAAGTAGCTCCACTGGCTCCATTACTCTTTGCCATTTATCTTGATTAAGTTGAGAAAAAAAACTGATAAAACTTTCTGCCCTAAAATGCACAGTGAAGGCATTTTATTACCGGGAAACCCATAAATTTCATGGGTTTCCTCAGCTATTTATTGCAGACACAGTTTGCACTGAATTCCAGACTGCCTCCACTAAAGTAATAAGAAATTAAGGCATTTTTATGAAATACAATGTAAGTGGCATTCTGTTAATAACTAGCCACGGTGCTTTTTCACATAGCAAAAGCTTGGCACTTAATGTAGGAGGCATTTTAGTTAGACCATATACCAATTTTATACAAGGGGAATGAGGTGTGTTGCCTCTAATAATTTGGTATGAATAGTTTCCATCTCAGTTATTTCTCTTGAATGCTGATAGCAGACTCTCCGGTCCTCAAGAGAGTTCAATGAGGAAGAGAGAAACCAATAGAAATGAAAGAGATTCATCGTTCTTTCACCTGATGCAGTTTTTGACACCTCTGGTATAGAGGGGGATCAGACCAGTAAATTAAAAAAGGGAGAAAGTTTCACTTTGACAATCAGTCTTTTTGCTAAGTCAACAGATGATCACAGGCTTAGAGCATTTAGTGGCAGCTGAGCTAGCCAAAGTACACTGTAACCAATGCTCAGCTCATTCATGGTGCTTGCTGGCTGTCTAACTTTAGCCAGCAATTTTTTTTTAACAGTTACAACGTTACTAAACCAAAATTTTTCTTGAATAATGATCAATAACATGTTTTTAATGACTATAGCAGCTGTAATGTAGACGCATCCTTCATTTAAATTATATGGAGAAGGGATAATCTAAATTTAACTGAAATACACTCATGGGGTCACTTAGACATGTCTTTGTTTCTTTTTTCTTTTCTTTTTTTTTGACAGAAAAAGTCATCATAGTTTTTAACTCATAAAACAAGAAATTGATCAAAAATATTGCTTATGACAATTACTGATTAATAGAAAGTGGTCATTAATCTTGGATCATTTATGATTTTTAATGGAATATCTTTGAAAGTGTACTCCTGTGCTCCTGTGGCACATTGTCTTACCTAATGTAAGTTTAGCATGTAATTGATCGTGTTAGCACAGCTGAAAACTGCTGTGCTGATTAAAGAAGCAGCAAATATGGTTTGTTGTGATGATTGCAGGGTTTCAGATAGAAAAGTTGTTAGAGCCAGCAGCTGCGATGGGTCAGGGGCTTGGTACAATGCAATGCTGCGCTTGATTCATGTAGCGCTATCCACCTGCTATGACGCTAATTGCTAATTGTGTGGTGGCTCAGACAGAACAGCGGGGCTACGTGTGTGCGACTTGACGCACAGGATGAGGAGGGAGAGGAGGGAGACACCCTGGGAGTGCAAAATCATATTTAACCTCATTTATATTCAGCGATGAATGATTCAGTGCAACCTTGAATAGTGGACATAAGTGGACTGATTTCAGCTGAACAGGTAAAAGGGAATAAAGTCATAACATTTGCCTGGTTCTTTATTCTGTATTTGAAGCTTTTTTTGTAGTTTTTTTTTCTCCTAGCAGTAGGTAACCCTAACTGTGGTAACTTTTGTAACTTTTGTCTGAAGGGAAAAAACTGGAGAAACTCTCCAGTGCACAGACCATAGCGGTCAACTTAGAGTAGGTGGGCCAGAGCGTTCGTATTACAACCCTGGAATGATACCATTGAACATAAATTATCATTTTATTTCGGACCTGACAGAAATATACTATACTAATGGTTGCTTAATCGATCTTTCGCAAAAACTGTATCCACAAAGCAACAAATCCACACTAAAATGCTCATCTGAACATTACAGAAACATAGTAGGCTGCTCCCTTATTTCCCAAGGGGTCACCACAATGGATGGATCCACATGTTTGATTCGGTACTGATTTTTTACCGATTTATCCGGGCGTGGGACTGGCACTAGCAGTACACTAGCTTGTGAACCGGGTATCACCACTAAAAAGCACAGTCTGTGGTCTAGAACCATAAATAATGTGGAAGAAAGCCATAAATAAGCATGTGAACCATTTGTTGCTCTACTCTCTGATTTTTTGTGTGATATCTATGCAGTACAAGTAGTAAAAACACAAATTATATAGACCCTTCTCCCTGTTCACTGATAAGATGTATTTCTTTATTCCTATTAAGAGGTGGGTACACCCTTGGGTGCAGTCGTGTTGGCACTTTGTTTGGGCGGAGAAGACCTGATTGGTGTGAACCCTGGGAGCGGAGAGTCTCAAATTTAAGGCTTTCGCACCAGTATCTGTATCCATGGCAACAACATAAAAATGACAGCTGACTCTGCCCCTTTGCAAAGTCTGAGAATGGTAAAATATTTTGTAAACAGAAGTAGTTTAAATAGTATTGCAACATTTTCATTGTAATCATTTCATGATTTCTTGGTGTTCTTGCTCTTCGAAAACAGAGACACCTCTAATGTGACTATAAAAAGTGAATCTCTCCACACCATTATCAGGTATTAATATAATCTGGATAAAAACATTCAGCTCTGCATTGTGAATTGAAATATTCTGATTTGCTTGCAGCCCACATTCACATACTGAGATGAAGATTCATGCATAACACTTCCTTTGAACCCTCATAGAAAAGACTAATTTGCACCTTTCTTCACAGCTCCCCTCCTGTCTCTACAAGACACTCTCTTTCCCCCTCTCACCTCCCTGCTCCGTGTCTCCCTCCTACTTTTCTGCCTCTAAATTATTCTTCATATTGCTTTGTTCCCACAGTTGGCTGTCCTTCTCTCACTCTTTGCCTCTTTTACGGTCATTATCATGCTACAGGATATAGTGTTATACAGAACTCATAAACCTCTGTTCCTGAATAAACTGCTTAACGGCTGCAGTGCGCGCGCGCGCACACACACACACACACACACACACACACACACACACGTGCACACTGAATATCTGTCTCTTCAGACCAATCTCAGTTGCGTCTACCTGGCACAAGCGTCTCTGTGTGCGCTCATGCGTGTCAGAGCGAGTGCAGTGAATATTTGCACAACCCTACGTGTGTAACGGTGTGTATGTGTGGGTGTATGCGTTTGTGTGTGTGTGTGAGGTTACGCTGGCTGATCCTGCGGTCCGGTGAGACGGGGCCAGATGGTGCCTGGCGGTTGGCTGTCTTCGTGGTGACCGAGCTGATGATGTCGTTTATGAAGTTTATTGATCCGATATGCATCACTCCCAGAGTCCCCAGCCCCATCTCACTGTCTGTCTCTCTACCTTTCCCCCTGCTCTCAATTTATGTCCATGTGCCTGCCCCTAAGCCCACTCTGCATATCCTACACACACACACACACACACACACACACATACACACAAACACATCCTGTCTATGAACATTCCCAAACTCCCCTGCCCTCAAAATCCTGGCCAGCAAAGAACTTACAAGCTGTCACTTCCCACACACTCTGCTCTAATCTAATGGAGCCCCCACTCCCTTTCCTCTCCATCGCCACTCCATGCTGCTCTGCCATCTCTCTGATGTCCCACCCCTCTCCCTCTCCTTACAAAATGTTTTTCTTGCCCTCATCCTCCTATTTTCAAATGGGCTCTAAACTTCAGACTCTTTTTTTTTGTTTGTTTTGTTTTCCTTTTTTCCTCCGCTGCCCAGCAGCAGTTAAAAAATAACTTAGGGACAGTGCTCTCACCTCAGCGCCGCAGACACTGATATATATTTGAGCTGTGACCCGCTGCCCAGGTCGAGAGGAGAGAGCTGCTGTTTTTAATTAGCTCTGTGGCCTGTGGCAGATGGACGTGAAATGATTCTGATAGCCGGCAGCTTCAAGAGGACGGGCTGGATGAGGAGAATTAGAACTCGCCTTTCTTTTTCCATCAGGGACACATGAAGCCCGGATTGATCAAATAAAGGCAGTGATCTATGCAGAAGCATGGCAGGACAGACAGTGAATATTTCAGTTTCTTGTTGCTGGGGAGTTGAGTTGTGTGGAGAGCAGTGATGTCACAAGTCATCAGTGTCAGAACTGGGCCTTATGGGAAATATTTCTCTTTATACCTGGCCTAAGCTGCCATACACCATAGAGGGGTGTGTGTGTGTGTGTGTGTGTCTGAAAATTAATTCATTTTAATTTGTCAAACACCACTCTAAGAGAGGGAAGGATTCATTATTTCACCGCTTTCATCATGTGTGCGCGCGCACACACACACACACACACACACACACACACACACACATAATCAGCAGAGGTCTGAACAGAAGGAACTTTCTCGGTGTCTGAACTTTGCGAGCAGATGTTGTGTGTGTTTGTGTCTGAGAGTGTGCGCACATATTCGTGTGTGTATGAGGCAGACAGCAAGATCAAGAGGAAAAGAGCATCATTTGGAGGGAGACTTAAAAGACGTGTAGCCTTAGATCCTAGCACATGTTGAAAAATGCAACCGGCCATTCCGTCCATGACAGTAACGCCACAGTTCATAATGACTGCGTTTCTCACGGCGTGCAAAAGGAAGGATCAAAGTGGCTGAGAGAGAAGTAGAAGAAGACATGAATAAAAACAACTTGCAGGAAATGAATATGGAGTAAAGAGTTTAAGCTCATCTCAATCCATTGTGTCTGGAACTTAATCTCTGGAGCCACCAGAAGCTTAGATACTGTATGTGACTTTCTTCTCAATGATATGATTTAGTTACTTTTGGGATTACAAAGACATCCCAGACATGTAGGATTTAAAGACATATGGCAGCACTACGAAGAGCCATGTGCCAAATTTTTCTCTACTTACTCATATACTGTATTCTACAATCCTCTTTTTGTCAGTCTTTGTTAAAGCTTTCATTTAGTTTTTTATTACATAAACTTTCTTACAGAGCAAGTACAGTTGTGAGTCTTATCTAAGTTCTTGTAGTTTCTTATTTTAATGTTTATATGGAGCACTGAGAAACTTTATTCATCTCCCAAATTTGAAGTGGGTGTATGGGACTTTCTGAAACCATAATAATGTCCGTGTACGCTCTCAGTCATCCAGGTCATAGTAGCCTTAAACACCAGAGTTGAAGTTTCACCGCACATCCAAGAGGCTTCTTCAGTTCTAACAGCTCATGGAGAGTCACAGGTATTAAAACCCCTAGTGATGTTGTCCCTTTGGAGGTGGTCCTGAGAATTATGTGAGTTGTCAGGGTCACAAGAACTATTGTGTCAGTGTTCAGGCTGCCGTCCTCCTCAATGAGCTCTGCACAGTTCAAGCGTGGTAACCTGTTTTCCTTGATGTCCTCCTCAATGAACTTGATGTTTCTGTCCACTGAGTTGTTGTGGTCAATGAAAGCTTCTGCTTCTTGGGTTTTGATGTTGACCCAGGTGTGATCTACATACCTGATCCAGTGGCTAGGTATTGTCCCACTGAAAGAGCTTATTGAGCATGCATCAAGAGAAAGAGCTTATAGCTTTACATTTCACTTCCTCTATGTAGATGTTGGCTACTATGAGTGAAACTGGGGGAGTCATGGCATATCTGGACTTTTGCCTGTAGAAACCCTTGTTCTATTTAAAATATGTGGTAGTAAGGCAGAGATCTAACAGGCTGCAAATCAGGGGTGAAGTTGGTTCCGATGTGTAAGGAACTGTCTCACAGGAATGCTCTTACATATATATAGAAGAGACCAAACATCCACTCCATAGACATATGGCACAACATAGGAGTGCCAGCTCAACAGGACAAGTCTTGGCTGTCCATCTACACTTAAAGGAGAAAGGACACTCCATTTAGGATACTCATGTTCACATTTTGGACAGAAAAGACAGGTGGTTCGAGAGAGGAATAAAGGAAGCCGTCTATGTCCACATGGGATGACATCATTGAACAGAGGAACTATCAGCAACCTATAACTCATACTTGAGATCCCTTCCCTGGCGATTCAACCCCAACTAACACCTTGACCCATGTGACCTTAATAACTCACATGATTGCAGGGTGGTGCAACATCCCATACAGAATTCACACCTTGACTCATGTGACCCTAAAGACTCCCATGACGACAGGGTGGGTTGGTGACTTTCAGGACCACCTCCAAGGTGACAACCCCCACATATTGTTCACATGTACAGACAAATAGCCTGCATACTCCAGAAATCTGATTATACTAGAATACTAGTGTGCGTGCAGAGGCAGAGTGGAATTAAGGATAACCTGTGCACTGTCACCAGCTACAATATGTAGAGAAAGATTAATCCAAAACATACGCAAAATCAAATCAGACATTTAAAGCAAGTTTACCAAACTTATTTCATCTAAAAGTGCAGAAAAATAGCTGCTGTAATAGTTGGCATAGTAATAGTATTTTAATTTACCAGTCTTCCTCGCCTGTCATAAAGTGTTCATGTACGTCTCCATTTGCTGTGTAATTTCTGCCTGCATTTGATCCATGCATGATAATGCCATGTAATAGTGAGGCAACTTCCTAGAAATGATTAGGTCGATAGAAAGCATTTGGTCTTGTTTTCCTTTTGGGAGCCATGCTGCTGTCCTCTTTCAGGAATTACAATAACCCTGCTCCGTTAATTGACAGCTCAAATAAGGCTTGTCATGAGTAATTGCAGTCATTACAGTTCATTGACTCCTGAAATGGTACAATAGGAAATATCAACTGTACATAAGGAAAAAAAAATGACAAGAGGTTGTGTTAAAGTTAATAGTTGTGCTGTCACTAATGGCAGTTAATGACATTGGTTAAAAGATTAACCACTGTGATATGATAGGGAAATTCTAAAGTTGATTAATTTTAGAGAAGAAAATAAAAGACAGAGCATAAAACAATAGGGACTCTTTCTTTGACGCCTGCCTGAACTTGATATTTTCAGATTTACCTCTCTTCTCCTTCCCTCCTGCTCTCCTCTTTTTCCCTTCCATCTTTCCTTCCACTTCCATAATTGAATTGCTCCTTTAGTCCTCTAATGTGGCGGCAAATAACAAAATGAAAATTCTCTACTGTAAACTCTTCTATTTCCTCTTCAATATTTTACCTCTCTTCAGTTCAACAGATTTTTTCCTGTTGCTCTGTCTTTGTTTTGTTTCTCATTTTCAGTCTGTGTTTCACTCTGTCCTTCTTTATCGGCCGCTTGTATTAGTGGTTGTTGATCCCAGTTCAGAGATCAAATAGCAATTCCTCCTCCTTTGAGCATAAACTTAACTTTAAAGGGAATTCATGGGTAGATTTTATTCTTTATAGATTGTAGCAGAGATTATTTTGGCTTGTTAGTATTTCAGTAACAATGTATTTTTAGGTTGTTTTGACAGTTAATGTCTAAAACATATACTGTATAAACAACATGGACATAGCCATTAGAGGTGGGAATCACTAGACACTCCATGATATGATATTATCACAATACGTCACTCATGATATAGTATTGCAATTTTTAACATTGCAACAACATTTATTTATTTTTTATCATCTTTTGTAAATTATTTGCAAACCTTCGACAATCTCTCTGAGAGTGATTGCAATCAGTCCAAGTCAGACTGCAACTGTTTGCAGAAAGTTTGCTTTCTATCAGGCAACCTGTTCAATCACCTTGTGTTCAAAAATGGTCATGAGTGTGCAACTCCCTCAAGCTCTGTGCTCATTTAGTCATTTAGGAAGTTACAATCAGTCACAGAATGTGAAAAAATTCAGTACAATCACCGATTTTCTTTTTCTTTGTAGATGTAAGGAGGTTGCTGTCCTATTTTTACTCATGTGACTGAGCCATTAGCTTGCTCTGAATTAGGAGGTAGCTTTGTCAAACTAATTGTGTCCAGTGTTGGATGGTTTTTTGTTGAGCCGATTTAATGTATGCTAACTTTATGTCAGGATGGTGGTGCATGAGATGAGCCCTCTTGTTTGTAGTATTCCCAGAGTATTTTAATTTATTTAATAAAATATTGATATTTGGTGTCCCTGTATTTATGCAATATCACCATGCAAAATATCGCAATACTATGCTGTATTGATTTTTCTCCCACCCCTAATAGCCATCATGATGTCACCTATCGGTTTTGGAGTCTGCTTTTTCAAACTTCAATGTTAGGGTTCTGGCTGCTCATGTTGTTTTTTTTTTGGGGACCACATTTTGACAAGAGGGTGGAATCATCAGCTAAGACTAGCAGTGCCTGGTTAGCAAGGTGCATCCATAAACGGAAGCACACCTGTTAATAAAAGCAGCTGTGCCCCCTAACTTCAAACCTTAACAGATGAGTTAAAAAAATGGGTAGACTAACAATAAAAATGGGTAGACTAACAATAGAAGTCAGAACTGCTTTTTGTAACAAGCTGTAAACATGCTTTGGCCTTTTTAACATGGCAGTCTATGGAGAATGACTAACTTTTGGAGCCAACTTCAAGTAACCATCAGAGGACATTTTTTGGCACTTCCATGTTGGCTTCACTTTTCAGCCCCAGAGGGTTGCTTGGTTTAAAAGTAATTATTTACCTGTAGAGATAATGGGTCTAACGGGTACAACAAAGTCTGAAGCGATGAATTGACCATTTACAGCAAATCGTTATGCAGTTAGATTTTCCAGAATTACTTCTTCTAGCATAAGTGTCACAACAGAGGTCATCTCCGCCCGGTTTCATGAATATGCAGTGAGTTCAGTGGACTTCTGTGGCCTCTCCAGACACCAGGTCTGAGTAGAAAATCTTTGGGATGTAGTACACATGTAGAACAGGAGTTAACAGCATGAAAGTGCAGAAATTATGGGACACAGTCACATAGAAATGGAGCAGAATCTCAAAGGAATGTTTCCAATATTTTGTGGACTCCCTGAATCAAAGAATGGAGGCTTTTTTTAAATTAAAAGGAGCCCCTACCTATTGTTTGACTGTTAATAGGTACTTAATTAGTAACACCATTCTGTTAGCATTGTGAAAAACACAGGGTCACTTATCATTAAATCCTTGTGTAATATCTGGAGGTTTAAGTAATTAATGAAGGTGTCCTTGCTGTGCCAGGTGTGCATAAAGTCTGCAAGGTTTCAGAGAGATGCGAATGTTATCCTCTGTTACGCCTGTTGGTCTGTGCAGAGGGAAACACGAGTGAACATAATCCATAAACATGAAGGCTGCTTCCGCCTCTGCAATCTGCTCCATCTCTGTGTTTCCATTTATTTTTATTATTTCTTTATTACCTCTTGCCATTGTGTGCACCATCACTATGGTGCGCCCTCAGCTTCTGTCTTCATACCTCAGCAGCAGTTCTGAGCCTGTATGTGATTATAGGTCAGTTCAGGCCCGATTTTGAATGTGTTGAGGGAGATCTTGGATTGATTTAGAGACAAAATGAAAGTAACAGATCACTTTGTGTGGAGTTGTACTGACGAGGGGTAGATATAAATTTGCAAATGGACCAATGGTAGATATTGCTATTTAAATAGATATGCTCCTGGGACAAAATCCTGCAAATATGTATATACAATAATAAGATTATAAGATGTTTATATATTGTTATATATAATTATATATAAGTACCAACACAGAAAACTGTAATGATTTCTTTCTTATTAAATAGAAAACATTGTGACTCATAATTTGTTTGGTTTTGTACTCAGGACTCCTCCTGAGGACAGCTGTGTCATTTCAGATGATTTCAATGTGATTAAAATGCTTCTGAACAAAAATACAATATTTACTATAGAAAATTCTGACAAACTCAGCTGTCATGTCAAGATATGTAAATACCAAAAATGAATAGCTGTGCTATTCTTGCAAATTGCGCCCAGACTCTCTCTCAAATCAGCAACTGCAGCTGATCAGTGACTCACTCATAAAACAGAGCTTCATTGCTGGCGTTTCTTTAGAACTTCAGGTCACCAGATGACACTCTTATATCATGTAGATGATATAAACAGAAGTCTTCTCGAGTCACCTAAAAGATCTATTTTCATGCACATAATAATCTAAAGTATAATATAATAATTTATTTATTTATTTATTTCATAGCAAATGAAACAGGCCACACTAGACTCATACTAAGTGTTCTCACACCTGAACTCCAGGCAATGGCAGGAGAATAAAGGCAGGACATTGTCTGAAGTTGTCCTTTCTCACATGGAGTGCACAGCAGGGAATAGTGCAATTTAGACATGTTCTCACTTTTTGAAAGACTGTGTGGTTTAAATGAGGGAGCTGCCTTGGTAGTAATGAATTAAGTGTTACAACTAAATTACAGCCATTTTATACACAGTCCCCCATTTTCAGAGGCTCAAAAGTAATTGGTCAGTTGACTGACAAGCAGTTTCATGGCCAGGAAGCCTGTTCCCTCATTATTTCATGACAAATTAAGCAGGTTTTGGAGTTGATTCCAAGTGTTGAACTTGCATTTGATAGCTTTTCATTGGAACTCTATATGAGGTCCAAAGAGATGTTGATGCGAATGAAGGAAGCCATCATTAGGCTGATCAAAAGAAATAAAATTAAATTAACCTATCAGAGAGATAGCAAAAACTTTAGGAGTGTCCAAATCAACAGTGTGGTACATTCTTAAATAGAATGAATCCAGTGGCCAGCTGAGCAACACCAAAAGGCTTGACAGACCACAGAAGACAACTAAGGGTGGATGATCACAGAATTATTTCCATGTTTAAGAAAAACAACTTCATAACATCTAACCAAGTCAAGAACACTCAAAGGTAGGCGTATCATTGTCAAGGTCTACCATCAAGAGATGTTTTTATGACTGTAAATGTAGAGGTTTCACAACGAGGTGCAAACCACTAATTACACTCAAGAACAGGAAGGCCAGATGAGACTTTGCCAGAAAACATCTAAAAGAGCGTGCACGGTTCTGAAAAAATCTTTGGATTTTTTCAAGATTGTCTTGTACCACAGTCATGAGAAGAGAGAAGTATGGAGGAGGAGAGAAACAGCTCATGATCCAAAGCATACCACATCATCTGTCAAACATGGTGAAGACAATGGTATGGAGGGTATGGCTGCCAGTGGAACTGTGTTGCTAGTGTTTATTGATGATATTACCACTGATAGAAGTAGCAGGATGGATTTTGAAGTATACAGGGCTATACTCTCTGCTCAGTTTCAGACACAGTGCAAATGGATAATGACCCAAAGCATACTGCAACAGCAACCCAAGAGTTTCTCAAGGCAAAGAAATGGGACATTTTTCAATGGCCAAGTCAGTCATCTGATTTTAACCAAACAGAGCAACTTTTCAGTTATTAAATACCAAACTGAATACAGAGTACCTGAAGGCGGCTGCAGTAAAGGACTGGCAGAGCATCTCAAGGGAGGAAACGCAGCATTTGGTGACATTCATGGTTTCTTGACTTCAGGCAGCCATTGACTGTAAAGGATTTTCTTCCAAATATCAAAAACAATCCTTATATTAAAAATGATGTTAGTTTGTCCAGTTACTTTTGAGCCTTTGAAAATGGGGGGATGTGTATAAAAATGGCTGTAATGTCTGAACAGTTAATGCAATAGTTTTGTTAAACCTCTTGAATTAAAGATGAAAGTCTGCACTTCAGTCACATCGTGATTGTATGATTGGTGGTGAACAGAGGCAGAATTACAGAAAAATGGGTCATTGTCCAAATGACACGATCCATCCTCAGCTGTTACCTTCTCTGTTCTCAAATGGCCACAATCAGACATCACCTGGACTTAGTACTAGTTTGCTGTCAGGTTTAAAGACCATTTAGTCTGAGTTGGACATTTGTGTTTTCAAATGCTCCTCTGTCAGATAAAGCCTAGAAATGTTCACACACATAACTCTCCAAATATTTTTTGGGAGAGTTATGCGTGCGTACCTTTTCCATGAAAATTGCAACACATCTATGATAGGAAGATGTCAAAACAGGGTTTTTTTTTCTTTTTGATAAGCACAGTTTTGCACAAAAAGTATCAAAATTGTACTGGAGTGGCTAATCAGCATACCACCACAGCTCAAACATGTCTTTTAGTGCTATTTGGTGCCAGGTACCAAACATTTGCAGATTTTTTTTTAATAAATGGCCAAGAAAAATTACATAAAAACTGCCTTTGCTCTAGCCCTGTCTGATTGGGCCTGGTGGAAAATACATCCCCCGATTACTTTTGTTTACATAAAGCATACATGCGTCTACTGCAGCTAATCATCTGTCCACATTTGCAATCAGCCATGTAAATAATTGGAGGAAGGATTTTCTAACCACAGACTTAATGACAATTAGTCTGTCACCACTTTATAACTGATGTCAGCTTCTCTTTATATGCCCAATTTAGGTCCAGTGTTTTCTCATACTGTACAAAAGACTGGCTGATGCTAGAAAAAATGTCCAGAGGTGAATTGGTTCCACCAGCACACTATTATGCATAAATGTTGCAGTAAAGAAACAAGATGGCTTGGTTAATTTTTAATGTTATCACTGTACTGCATGGGGGTGGGGAGTGACACATGTGGCAATGGGAGACGGGGAACAAGGGGCTGCTTTAATTGCATTGCATTTTCTGGTGATATTATTCATTGTCAAGGTGCAGTCAGAAAGAATTGCATTATGAAGACAGCACTTTAGGGCCTGCTGTCGAACTATGAATATTCATCGCTTATTCTGCCAAAAGCAATTTGTTGTAGCTGTGTTTAAAACTGTTGATGTGGTTTCCAAGTCTGTAGGCTAGAAGCAGACTCGCACATGTGCCACAAGGTAAAATGTTATGTTTCTAATAAAAATACATTTTCTCTCCTATCTTGATGTAGAATAATAGATATTTTGAGTCAGTAGTGCCATTATTTCCAGATCCCAGCCAGCAGTCAGATGTATGTGTTGTTTGCTGAGATAGCAGCCTTGGTGTCTGGTGGATATATCAGGTGAATTTGAGATTCCTCTCATCTGTCCTTTACTCGGGTCGCTTACTTTTAAGTGTGTTCCAAATTTGGTGTCTTCTTCCAGTCACATTTCTCAAACAACCAAGGTACTAAGAAAACTTTTTACAAGCAGAAAATAGAAAAGACGTTAACTCTGAGGCTCTACTTAATGACTCTCCCAAATGACAGAGGCTTACTCTGCCTCATACACTGAAGGGAGAGAGAGGGGGGGGGATGAGGAGGGCTAAGAACAAAAAGCTTCCTAAACTGCAGGAGTGTGACACAGATGATTGCTTTGCAATTGCAAACTATGTAACTATTAACTGCTGTGATTTTATTTTCCTTCAAAATAGTTTAATCATATCAAACAAATCATAGTTTCTTTTTTTCTTTGTACTATTAAACTAATACTTTATGTACTGTAACAAGCCCTATTATGGTGTTTACATTATTAAAATGCCATCTGTATCTGAAGGTCTAGGTAAAGCAAAACATATGCTAATTCAAGGTGTAAACACATGCAGCACACATTGCCATAGATGTGTGACTGAATTTACAAAACAGCTTTTTTGATTTCAGCCACAGTAATCTGCAGTATATGTATGCTGTTCGTACTGTGTGTTCAGATTTGTGAAGAAGTACTCGTGGTGTACAACCATCATGACTCATTGTGAAGTTCGCCCTGCTCTCAGTTTCACAGAGGCTCTCTGCATGATCAGGGTACACTAGTAGCATTCACAGCAGCCGCAAACACTTTTTTTTGTGGAAAGACTACCTGTCTGTCATTTCATTCGCCTCCTGTGAAACACAGCCTACTCCCAAACAGACAGCAAACATGCTGTTTTATATTGCTTCAAATTACCTCCAAACCATCATGTTTGTTTTTAGCCGAGCTGAAATACATAATGAAATACACTGAACTATATTGATGAATCTACTGTCCTACATATATCTTTTATGTGGAACAGATTTTCATGCCTACATCCGAATGAACAGTGATAACTTTAATATCAAGTGTCTATCAGGGAAAAACTTGCATTTCTCCAAATATTTTGTTTGCCACATACTAGCAAAACTAATGATTTTGCCATCAGTCTCAGCTGCAGTGCTTGATGTTAATTTGCATATATTAGCCAAATAAGATTGTGAATATGGGAAAGATAAGAGTTATACCAGCTAAACATCAGAATTTTAGTACTGTTTTTGTGAGTATGTCCCCATTCTAAAGTTAGCATTTAGCTCAAAGCCAGTGTCAATAAAGGGAACACTCAGTGGCCACCATTAGATGCACCTTGCTAGTACCAGGTTAAGGGTTGGACCTCCTTTTGCTTTCAGAACCGCCTTAATACCTCATGGCATTGATTCAACAAGCTTTTGGAAACATTCCTCTGAAATTTTGGTCCATATTGACATGATAGCATCACACAGTTGCTGCAGATTTGTTGGCTGTACATCCATGATGCGAAAATCTCGTTGCATCACATCCCAAAGGTGATCTATTGGATTGAGATCGGGTGACTGTGGAGGCCATTTGAGTACAGTGAATGAATTGTCATGTTTAAAGAAACCAGTTTGAGATGATTTGAGCTTTGTGATATGGTGTGTAATCCTGCTAGAAGCAGCCATCAGAAAATGGGTACACTGTGGTCATAAAGTGATGGACATGATCAGCAGAGGTGTGTGAAAATCCCAGCAGATTAATAGTTTCTGAAATACACCAACAACCGTGTCATATTCAAAGCCACTTAAATCACCTTTCTCCCTCAATCTAATGCTCAGTTTGAACTTCAGCAGGCTGTCTTCACTGATTAGATATTTGCATTAACAAGGAGTTGAACAGTTCTACTTAAAAAAGTGGCCGGTAAGCATATTTTACCCCTTTTAACAAGTTAATGTCTTATATGTCTCTGTAATACTTTTCTACAAAGCATGTAGGTTTAAATCCGAGTGAGCATGCCCTTTTTAGCTATATTTAAATCCTGTAAAGTGAGCACAGAGAGAACCAAACAGAAGTATGGTATAGGGCTAAAGACAAGCTTAGCTTGGACCGAAGGACATAATGCGACATCAAAATACGGTAAGCCATACTCAGTGGTTGTTTATTAATTGCTAAATTAGTATTTTCACTTTTTCTGATTACAATTTTCACATTATAGAGGTACAGGCGCAGGCCTGTGTGCATATGATTAAAGCTAATAGTAATGTTACCCACATGAGTTATGTAAATTGCAGAGGATCTTCCTAATGTTGTGGGGACGTGACAATCACCCAGTTAGAGGTCAGGTGTGTGCCACTCAGGTGTATCTGTTTACTAGTCACGGCTGTGCTTATCTGGTTTGACGTCATAACCAGCCTCAAACTGAATGGCTCATTTTGAGACACACTTTATAATCTATGGAGAGAGGAAAGAGAGAAGGGGACAGTCTCTTCTCACATTTTGTGGGTCTCTAGAAACTCTGAGAAATGTCAACACATTCAGATACCTGTTAATAAGCATTGCCTGTGATCTCATTTTAATATCAGGTGTAAATTGAGCTGTAATACTTTACACAAAGGGTCGCTTTGCAGAACTCCATTGTTCCCGTGTGTGTGTATGTGTGTTAGTGTGTAGGCCTGCGGGATAGGGGTTTAGTGATTCTCTGTTCATCTACTTCTGTCTGCCAGAGAGCATCTGCTTCTGTCTGAGCTGATCATTCAAAGATGGACAGAGAGAGAGAGAAGCATGTGGCTGTGCGTGTGTGTCTGTGTGTGTGTATGTGTCCAACCTGTGTGGCTCATGCTGATGGTGATTAATTCTATAGATGTGTATTCATGAAAGGTGCAGTGTCTTTTGTGTGTATCTGATCTGCTGCTTTCCTTTTTTTCTCCACCTCTCTTTATCTTCTTTTCCCCCTCATTTGTGTTTCCCTTCCTACATCCTATATCATCTCAGGAACCATTATTATTCCCCCAATGCAGTCTGAACCAACACACTTCCACCTGCCAGCCTCTGTGTGTGTGTGTGTGTGCACACGTGTGTGTATTAGTGTGTCCTCTGTCCAAAGTCGTTAAATATTCTAAAGACAGAGACCTCTTTTAATTACCCACTAATCACACTTTTAATTACCTGCCACACACACATCCATCACTGACCAGACTGTACACGCGCACGCTCATACACACACACCCTGTGCGCACACACATACACTCACATCCACATCTGTCATTAGGAAGAGTTCTTAACCTATCGACAAAACAGAGGGAGGGAAACCAAAGGGGAAAATGAGAGAGAGAGAGAGTGAAAGACTACACAGTGCACTGAGGAGTGACTGATTAAAGTTTGGTTTTGACACTCTTGTAAAAAGCTTGCAGGTTATTACTGCTGGACAGGCAGCAGAGACAATGGAAGAAATTAAGGAATTGCAAAAAAGGTTGTAAGTGCACTGCTTTCAATTAACACCTTTCTCTCTTTCACACTAGATATATTGTCAGATTTCTTAAGCCAAACACCCTCAGGATAGCCAGACAAAAAAAAAAAAAAAAAAAAAAAAATTCAAATAG